>SEYY01000048.1:92500-120000 GCA_009176605.1 Armadillidium nasatum | reverse complement strand
CTTTAAATACTTTGAAAATCTTATTACAAATTTTATTTTTCCTCTTAAATTTTTTACTTCGCAAATTTAGTACAAATTACATGATTTGCACTGAATTCGTATGGGCACTACCCGTGTCAATTTATTTTTTAACTCGTTTTGATAGTTTATTTTCATTCTTTAGTTCTTTACCTTGAAGTTACCTTGAATTTTAAACATTTCATCCTCGTTTATTTACATTTTGTTATTTTCTCTATATTATTGTATCCAATGCTTATTATTTATTCAATATTATTATTTTTACTACATTATGCAATGGTTTATTCTATAGAATTTTAAATATTTGATTGGTGTACTATGCACAGACAAATATTTTCCTTTTAAAGATTATTTCATGGTTTCAAAAATTTTGTATTTTTTTTAAACATAGTCACAGTATAAAAATACTGTAATACAGTTTAGAAATTTTGCTCATGCCAGATGAAGTTGTTTTAAGTCTTTTAAATATTAGTAAAGTAATTTTATAAATGACAATTTGCTTACTAAAAGTTTCTCAATGTTGTATATCTAAATATAAAGAATGATATAGTCAGAAACCTTTTTGTGAATATACTCTAAGAGAGTTTAGAACAAATTCTATCCTCTGCACTTATTTGTAATATAAACAAAAAAAGATTTTTAATGTTTATATAAATACAGTCTAGTAATATTAAGAATTGACAGCATATGTTTAAATTATCATAGACACAAGACTAAGCTTATCTTTATACTTATTCCCGTGCTTATTCTCACAATGCCAAAACTTTTTCATTTAAATATTCAGTAGTTTAATATCACCTCCAATACTTTTAGGTGAAAGATCACTCACTTAATAAATGGGACCTATTGGCCTAGGGTCTTAGTGGTTTGACCTGTAAATGTATTTAAATTATTCTGGTAATTATGTGGATTAGAGCTGTTAATTGGCTTTTTCTCAGATTAAAATATATTTATAAGTTATGTAAAAGTGATATAATAATTGGTTAGAAGGGTTTCAAAACTAAACTATATATATATATATATATATATATATATATATATATATATATATATATATATATATATATATATATATATATATATATATATATATATATATATATATATTACTGAATTAAATAATTTAGTTCACCATATATTTTTAACTATGTAGTTGAACCAGATAATTAAGTATATATGTTGTAAAGAGAAAGAGAAAAATAATATATCTTCTGTAAAAAAAAAAAGTAGTCTCAAAATATTAAATAATCTTATATTGTTTTGTAATCATACTTTGAAGCCATTTTATCTTAATATAGCCAATGATATAGAGAAATTGTAAACTGTAATAAGAATATAGTTATATGATGGTAAAGTTATATAAAGATTTTTAACCTAACTTTGAAAATTATAAAATAGGCCTATAATATTTAGAAGGTTATTTTAATATATATATATATATATATATATATATATATATATATATATATATATATATATATATATATATATATATATATATAATATATATAAAGGTATATTAAGAGGTTGTCTGACCTTTTGATATAAGGAAATATATTGAAATATTGAAATTTTATAATATTTGTATTATTATTTAGCTTTCATTTTATTTATGCCTATTAATATTATTATTAATTTAATTAAATTATTATTTAGTTTTCTAGCATACTTAATTGACTTATCATAACCTGAATGATTGAAATTGTCATGTGATACAGGTCTAACCGATAGATAGATCAATATTGCTATAGGATACAGGCCTACTTCCATATTACACTATATATATATATATATATATATATATATATATATATATATATATATATATATATATATATATATATATATATATATATATATATATATATATATATATATATATATAAACATATTATATATATATATATATATATATATATATATATATATATATATATATATATATATATATATATATATATATATATATATATATATATATTTGATATATTATTTTTTTTAAATGTCACATTCTTATTCGGTAACTACTAATTTAAAATATTACAAAAACGCAAGAAGACTCTAATCTGTGGAACAAATTTCACCTATATCCTTAATATTTATCTTAATACGGAAAAGTACAACTTGTCATTATAGAAGATAAATTATTACTAAAAATATCAATAAAAATTGAAATTTCAAAATATCAATATATTGAATGGTCAATTTCTTAAATATAATATATATATATATATATATATATATATATATATATATATATATATATATATATATATATATATATATATATATATATATATATATATATACCATAAAACTAATCAATTTATTGAAAATGTTTAATTTTGGAAGACATGAAAAATTGGGATTATATGATATAACTGTATTTATCATTTTTTTGAGAAATATGAAACTTTCTAAATTTTTTAATATAAAAAAGTATATGGAAGTATGAAACTTAATATTTAAAGGAAAAATTTTTTTTTAAATTGCAGGTGATTGAAAACTGAAATGAGGTAAAACTAACCACCTTGCATGGGGTAAAACTAACCAATTAATATTATTTAAAAATGGCTATTCTGTAGTGCTATTTATTAACATAAATGGATAAGAATAGTATTTTAGATTATCTAGAAATAATTTAAGGTAAAAAAAAAAAAATGTTTGGATATGTGTATGGTAGCATATTTTATGCAAATATTTCAGCCTATTCCCTAGGTTAAAATGAATTGATAATTAACCTGTAGATAGTTGAAATTTTCATGTTGGGTGCCCCCAAAAAAAGTCAAATATCCTGTATCATGAAATGTGTCAATTTTTGAAAAAAAATTATTTTAGGGCAAAACTTATTTCTACCTGTGATTAGTTCATGAAATTTTCAGAGGTTGTATAGTTGGGTGAGATACACATTTTTTATTTAGAACAATTTTTTGTATATCCAATGATTTTGACACTGTGTATGGGAAATGTCTTAAAAATTTTCCTGTGCACAGCACCAAAATGGTTGGGCATACAAAAAATTATTCAAAATTTAAAATGTGTATCTCACCCAATTATACAACCTCTGAAAATTTCATGAACTCGTCATAAATAAAAAAGTTTTGCCCAAAAATATTTTTATAATTTTACATTTCATGAAACATCAAATTTTTTCTGTAAAAATAATATTTTTGGGCATAATTTTTTTTTTTCTACTTACGACGAGTTCATGAAATTTTCAGAGGTTGAATAGTTGCATGTGATACACATTTTTTATTTAGAACAATTTTTTTTTTGTACCCTACAATTTTGATTCTGTGCACAGGAAATTTTTAAAAAAATTTCCCATGCACAGTGCCAAAATGATTGGGTATACAAAAAATTTTTCTAAATAAAAAATGTGTAATTTGCCCAACTGTACAATCTCTGAAATTTTTTTTTATGTATATCCAACCATTTTGTTTGCTGTGCATGGAAAAAATTTCAAATTATTGGTTTTTCCATTGAACAGCAGTAAAATGGTTTGAGTATACAAAAATCTTTCTAAATAAAAATTGTGTATCTCACCCAACTGTATAACCTCTGTAAAATAATTTTTATGCTCAATCATTTTGGTGGTGTGCACAGAAAAAATTTCAAAATTTTTCCTTGCATAGCAACAAAATAGTTGGATATAAAAAAAAACCTTGTAGAGGTTGTACAGTTAGGCAAGATGGTAATTTTTTATTTTAAAATTTTTTTGTTTATCCAACCATTTTGATGCTTTGCATGGGGAATTTTTAAAAAAATTTCCTGTGCACAGAATCTGAATTGTAGGGTATACAAAAAACTGTTCTAAATAAAACATGTGTATCTCACTAAACTTTATAACCTCTGAAAATTTCATGTATATTGGTAAAATAATAAAAAAGTTATCAAATTTTTTCTGGTTAGTTTAACTCTGTGTGGTTGTTAGTTTTACTGCTTTTGAACAAAATTAATATTTCTTTAATGGTAAAAAAAAAAATTTACATTTTAAATGCAAACACTTACCTTTCGTGTACTTCAAATCTTTTAAGTTTGATGGTTATGTACTCAATATATTTTTTGGAGGACAGACCTTAAAAAAATTTTCAATTTTATCAAGAAAACCTACCTAAAAAGGGGGAAATTTTTTTGTTATTGTTGTCATTTATTAAACTACTTTTATACAAAACATATTAAGACTATTCTACCAAAAAAATCCAAAATTTACTTTTGATGGTGGTGGTGGTGGTAATGGGTTGGTAGTGGTAGTTATGGTGAAAATAATTTATATTGATGTGTTTTCGTATTGATATGTTATTTATATTGATGTATTATATTTATATGATTATATATATATATTATATATATATATATATATATATATATATATATATATATATATATATATATATATATATATATATATATATATATATATATATATATATATATATATATATATATATATATATATATTGTATATTGATGAAACACCTCCTCCTTGAATAGGGCTCTGCCCATGAGCTGTGGTAATATGCAAAAAAAAAAAGAAACTACCAGTAGTGTAAATTAGTTCTGTATTCACATTTTTCCTATATTTTAATTATCTTTTTCCAGATGTTTAGTATTTTAAAAAATAAATTTAGATTACTAAACATAATGTATTTGGGATTATTACTTTTTTGTTTTATAAATTTATCCACTGAACAACATAGATCAAATGAAGGTAATTCAACATCTTTTGATCTTGCAGCATCTGATGTTTCAGATATAATTGGGGTAGGTTTTATATATATATATATATATATATATATATATATATATATATATATATATATATATATATATATATATATATATATATAATATAATATATATATATATATATATATATATTATATATATATATATATATATATATATATCAGCTGGACTTGCATTTTGAAGGTCCTGAGCTCAATTCCTGGAGAGAAAACTTTTCAGAGAAGTTCTCTTTCCCCAAAAAAAAAACAAAAGTATGAATGTGAACTATATATATATATATATATATATATATATATATATATATATATATATATATATATATATATATATATATATATATATATATATATATATATATATATATATAGTAGTAATAGTAGTAGTAGTATTTCTGGCACTATATCACTCATTCTTGTTGAATGTTGTTGCTAAAAATATTCTAAACGCCTTCAGCTATGCAAAAGAAAATAAAACAGTGGGAAAGAGATTTCCCTACTCCTAAAATCCATGCAAGAAGATCCTTCTTCATATAGATCAACTCTGTTCCTAAATTCATATTTATCTGGCCAGAAATTGTGCTACATAGCAGTGTCTGTTAATTATTTATATTTAATTCAATGTATATTTTCGTATTTAAATGTTCCAATAGAACTATTTTGAATATTCTCCATTATGTTTTATTTAAATTATCTTTTTTTTTTTTTTGGAAAACTAGGTGTAAACTTTTCATTTCATTTCCTAATAAAATATTTTAACTGATATTTAAAAATATATATGTACCATATATTATTATATATATATATATATATATATATATATATATATATATATATATATATATATATATATATATATATATATATATATATATATATATATATATATATATATATATATATATATATATATATATATATATATATATATATATGAAATGTAAATAAATATTTTGAAAATACAACTTTTAAATTTTTCCACTTGCTTTTGCAGTTCTAAAATATGGACAAAAGAAAAAGATTTTTGCTCTCTCCCATTCTTTGGTCTAAAATTTCTAAATACTTACAAATTACCTCTTGAAGTTTTCAGTTCTTTCTTCTGATTTCTCATTTCTTTTTTTCCCTTTTCTTTTTAATGTGTACATATTATGGCAGATATATATATATATATATATATATATATATATATATATATATATATATATATATATATATATATATATATATATATATATATATATATATATATATATATATATATATATATATATATATATATATACTTTTTTTTTAGAATATTTCTACGGTACCACATGAAACTAAAAAAAGCAAAGTTAGAAAAAGACCTGGAGCACCACCAATTCCAGAACCCTCAATTTCAGATTCTGGTGATGTACATGATATTAATTCTGATAATTTAAAATTAAAAAATTCTACAGTTTCACCACGTAAAGGAGCATTTAACCCACCCCTTGTTAATGATTTAAGTAAATTAAATGATTCTTTTCCAGTTATTGATAAATGTGAATCGAGTTGTTCCAATCAGACAGTGAATAACACCGAAGAAACGATTAGTAACATTAATAGAACAGATACTATGGCTATTAAAAATAGTAGTATCTCTGGTGTAGAATCCACAAAAGAATTTAATGCTACTGGTGGAAAAGATAACGAACCCGTGTCTATTTACTCCATAGTAACAACAGCTGCAGCACCAATTCCAACAATTCACGAGTCCACCAAAAACTCTTCAATTATTAAAGAAAATGTTACATCTTCCAATACTGAGGAAAATAATTTAAAAAAAAATTCCTCACTAACTACACTTCCAAGTGAATTGTTTAATTTGACGCTGTCATCTAAGAAACCTTTTACTGCATCTGCTGTAGATGGTAATAGTAAAAAAACCAATGCTTGGACAATAGTTGGTGCTGTTCTTGTTGTGCTTATTCTTTGCTCATGTGTTGGATTTGTTGCTTACAAGCGTTTGTACGCCTATTGGGATAGAAGACATTATTCTAGAATGGATTTCCTTATAGATGGACTTATATGAAATGTAATTAGTAGTTCCTGGTAGGTTACAGTTTTATAAATTTTTTATGTCAGTTTGTGAAAAACTTTTTATATATATATATATATATATATATATATATATATATATATATATATATATATATATATATATATATATATATATATATATATATATATATATATAATATATATAGTCACAATTTTTGTTTTGAATTTTATATATTTTTAATCCTACACTTGTGCCTTATTCCTTTTTAATCAACTAAGTTTTTAATCTTACTAGATAAGTATTTACTATATATGGAAGATATTTGTCAGAGCTTTGGGATATACGCAATATGATATTTAATACTGTATGTATTTAATTTTTATTTAAATTAATTTTAAGTGTAAAACACTGTCCGTATTTATAGTCTTTGAGATGTGAAAAACGGCTTTGCACCTAGGCGCATTCGTATAGAAATTGCTGATCATATTTATCAGTTTTGAACTGAAGGATAGATAATACTTGTGCTTTTAGTTAAAATTAGTCTTCCTAAAATTGTCAATGCAGAGAGAAAAAAAAATTAGTGTATATATATATATATATATATATATATATATATATATATATATATATATATATATATATATATATATATATATATATATATATATATATATATATATATATATATATATATATATATATATATATATATATATATAATATATATATATATTATATATATTATTAACAGAGTGTATATTGTTTCCTATATTCCATATCATTTATTTTTAAAATTATATTTTTTAATTCCTATGTATGACTAATGAATGCAGACTAATAGAGAATATAATTGCTCAAAATATACTGTCACAAACTTTTTAATATTGCTGTATTTCAGTTTTTAATTTTTTTATTTATTTATTACCACCATAATCCTCGTTATTTTTGTGAAATTAAATTAAGAGAATATATTTGTATGAGCATTGACACTTGTTCACATAGTGTCAATAAAATTACAAGGTGCCTTCTGTTGGTAATATTCAATAACGGACCTGTGATAAAGATCTACTTACCGTCACTTTGTACCAAATTTTATTTTTTTGTAATAAATATTTTATACAGTGATTGCTTTATTTTTGACACCTTATTTTCTTAATTCTTATTAGCAATTTCCGTAATTCTCATAGTTCGTGTACCAAAATTCTAAAAGCAAATCCTTTTTGTGTGTTTAATAGTTTATACCAACATTCTTGGGGCAATATACGACTCATATAGATTAAAAGGTTAGTTTTTCATGATTTTTGTGAAAGATATGCTCTGTAAAATTACTTAAGAATTCTTAAAATTGATGTAACAATTTTAACTCGGTTTGCCATTTGATCTTTGAAGTTCTGGACCTTTCAGTTACTTTTCCTCTAATGAGTGTAACTTACTTTTTTCTTTACCCGTAGTAGTATACGTTACCTTTTTACCCCTGGACCTTAGAGGAGGGGGCACACTGCCTTCGGGAAATCTGCGACGGCGGCCAGCCGTTCACAAAGGTCTCTCAGAATGGAGAAATGATGGAGGGTTCTGTATCAATTGTGACTCTTCGTATAATGTTTAGTTATCTGTTTGCGGTGTTGGTTATGCTTAGAATGTGTGCGTCATATGTGAGGCCACAAATCTTTGGAGATTTGTTTAGAGGAATAAATGTGGTTTTACATGAGGATGGGTGGAGGATTGATGTCTATCGGTAAGATTTTAGCCATGATTCCAGTTGTTGAACATATGATTGAGTGAGTGTAATGGCTGTGGGTATGGGAAGGGTTTTGTATCGTAATGGATATGTTGTTAGTTTTATTTCTGAAGTTTGTAGAGTGGGTAGGTCTGCTGTGTACAGATTAAATAACAGAGATAGGATGGCTCCCTGTGGGACACAATTTCTTAGTTGTACTGCTTTTGAAAGATGGGTTTTTGTTGGAGACTTGGGCTGTGCGATCAGATAGAAAGTTGGATATCCATTTTTTGTAACTGATGGGTATAAGGGAGTGTAAGATTTTTTGTTTGAGGTTATGTCTGGGGACTGTATCAAAAGCTTTGTTGATGTTGAAGGCCACGAGTATGGTCCTGTGGGATGGATTTTTTTTTTTTGAAGCCATTTATTATGTTCTGAGAGATGGTGGTGGTTGAGTGATATTTCTTGAATCAGTGTTGAAAGTGTGGGGTTTGTATGAGTGGTTGTATTTTTGTATGTATGAGTTTTTTTTTAAGAGTTTGCATAGTGTAGATAGAAGTGAGATCGGGCGGTATGAAGAAGGGAGGTTTGGATCTTTCCTGGGTTTTAGTTTGAGGGGTAATTATTACCTTCTTCCATATTGCAGTTGTATGTGTAAGATTTGTTGTATATTTGGGTTAGGTATGTAATAGCTGTGGGTCCTATATATATATATATATATATATATATATATATATATATATATATATATATATATATATATATATATATATATATATATATATATATATATATATATATATATATATATATATATATATATATATATATATATATATGCTTTAAAAAAGAAAGAAATATAATCCAATAATTTATTATAAAAACTTTTAAAAAGTGAGAATTTGTAATATTGTTTTAATGATATTTAACATTATATCATACTTGTAAAAATTTTAAAAAGTAAGAATTTGTAATATTGATATAATGATATTCAACATTATATCATACTTAAGTATACTTGGCACAATAACATAACAGCAAAATATAGGACAATTATTTCTCTGACTTTTAACATGCTTGATCTACATTTGTCAGATTAAATGAGTTCATTTTTAATATGGTTAATTTGGTTAAATATATAAAAAAGTAAAAGTACTTATAACAAAATAAATTTCTTATACAAAACAAATAAATTAACTCTTATATAGTTTCGGAAATAAATATATTCTTCAACTAAGTTATTAAATATTACAATTTAAATATTAAGTACAGAGTTAATATAAAAAAGTTTCATGCGTTTTAAGAAAATAATTCTTCCTAACTAAAATATTTGATATATTTATAAACAGTGTTTAGGTGTTTATAAAGACTAGCGAGTAAAGAATTAACAGGATTATTTCGGAACTTACACTGCATCATAATCTAATGCGCAAGGCCGTCTGAACTCTTGACCTCTCTCATGTATCCACTTATTTGACACTGAAAAATATATATATATATATATATATATATATATATATATATATATATATATATATATATATATATATATATATATATATATATATATATATATATATATATATATATATATATATATATATATATATATATATATATATAATGGCTATAAATAGAGCAAAATTTTAATATATATGTATGTGTCAGTATTGCGACAGTAAAGAATGGTTACCTCTAAAAATTTACTAACAAGATTACATTTTTTAAGAATCATTATGATCTTTTATCTGGACACAAGAACTTACAAGCATTAATGTAAATAAGAAAACCTCAATTAAAAAGTGGCCTCTTGCCTTTAAGCACATTTTAAATGCTATCATAAAGAAATTTCTTACAAACGAGTGATGAACTAGTTTAAATCCCCTACTAACTAATATATTCAACACCTCTCATATCATAGTCCTTAATGTAAAAAAAAACTTCATTAAAGTAAGTTATATGAGCGTTAAAGCTAAATTACTTTACCTGCAATTCATCAAGCTATAATAAACTTAAATGTTTTAAGATTTTTAAAAATACTTACCCCACTTTTGGCCTACAAGTACTGGACATGCTGCATGTCTCGTTAGGTGATCTCCTTCACCATTAGGATATAAATTATACCAAAAGGCAGCGGCTCCTTTGATTGGCTTGAGACTCAATTCTAAACGAGGAAACACTGTAGCTCCCCCAGCTTCTACGTCAGTCATCTGATATATATATATATATATATATATATATATATATTATATATATATATATATATATATATATATATATATATATATATATATATATATATATATATATATATTATATATATATATATATATATATATATATATATATATATATATATCGAAACTTAAATAAGTAGTGTCTAGGAAGTAAAAATGATTAATTAACAAAAAAGAATCATTAATAGTGTTTCAATTCTTGCTGCAAAAATACAACTTACATAAAATAAGAATGTAGCAATTCTATTGCCGGTCCCCAAACTTTTGAAAGCATCTTTTTCTTCTTTCTGTAAAGTGAAAAAAGGAGTTGATGAAAAGCATTTAAATGGCTGTATTATAGACAATGTTGCTAAAATAGAGAGTTAAAACATACTGAGACCTATTAATGTCAACTTTTAAAGCTATAGGATTTATTCTACAAACAACTGATAGGAACATGAATTTCCCTAAAATTATTATTATTATTATTATTATTATTATTATTATTATTATTATTATTATTATCATCATTATTATTATTTCAGATGAAGAAAACCAAAGAACTTACTGAGATAAGTATTAAGAATATAATTATTTGCAATACAAAGTTAATTAATTATTATTTCTTTACAGATAAGTGCTATACTGTGTTCCTGTAGAGGGTTTTATTTACAATTCTTTAACATTATAATTTAATAGGTTACATTAATGTTCAAGATTTTAAAATAATAGATATTACCAGTCAAGAATAGCTGATCGAAAAATAAAATATTTTTTATTATATATATATATATATATATATATATATATATATATATATATATATATATATATATATATATATATATATATATATATATATATATATATATATATATATATATATATATATTAATTAACGAAAGTATTTTTCATCCACTCATATTACCTTCTTCGCCACACCAATATTAATTCACTGCAAGCATTACCACAAGAGATAATAGCAAATAAAAAATTATAAATTTCATCTAAGTGATTCTTAGTACAGATTACAATCAATATTATTATTATTAGTAGAAGTAGTAGTAATATTGTTAAAGATTACATTACTATAAATTTGTTACTATTTTCACCACTTACTCTGGCGAAATCAAAATGTGGTTCGTAATGTCCACCAATTCCGTAATTTGCAACTTGAAGTTCTTCTGCAGTGTCAAGATTCAAACCTGAAAAAGGAACAATAATAATAATGATAATAATAATAATAATAATGATAATAATAATAATAATAATAATAATAATAATGGTTATAAATACTCCTGATATTTAGGCTCAAATATATTAGTTTTGAAAAATATATACATAAGCCAAAAGCATATCTGAATTGAGCAACGTTTGCAAAACCCATTCTCAGAATTAAAATGCTAATTTACCTGTAATTTCTTCCATCCTTTTATTTACATTGGCAACAAAGGAAGATTCATCACTGGTCAACCAAGCAGATTTACTGATTCGATAAGATGCAGTTTCCAATTCGCCAGTTACGAAATTTTGAACAGTTGCTCGTTTGAACTAATAAGAAATAAAATATAAGAAAACTTGATAGTTTCTGTGAAGAAGGGTAAGTGGAGTAACAAGAACTTGTAGTTGTGCTTCCACCAGAGAAGGTTGTGTTGAAGTGTTGTCTTTATTTAACCTGTACAAATTGTTTATTTTTTAAGTTATTTTTATATTTTTAAGTTATTTTATATTGTTTGGGGATTTATTTGTTTGTATTATTAATAGTGGTATTCATTAATTTAATATTAAGGTGTTTCTTGAAGCTCTATCAGGAAAATAACTAAAGGCTAGGGTGGGCCTAATCCTTAGGTTTTTATCAAGAATTTGATATTTTCAGCTTAATTATATTTTTGTCTTGATTTTTGTAGAGTTTGTTAATTTCTGGTTAAGATTATTTAATTTCTTGTTAAATTCAAATAATTTAATTAGATTGTCTGATTGGCAGTGGGCCTACCCAGTTGTACTGACTAGGCTTTCTCATAGCCCTAGGGTTTATTTTCAAAACTCTAGACTAAACTAGGACCAAGGTAATTATATTGATTGTTTCATTTAGTATATTTGAGGTTAGATTGTTGCTTAGAGCTCTTGATTAAGTTAGGCCTTGTAACAATATAGTATAATTTCAATAGTATTAAGTTAGGCCTTTGTAACAAAATAGTATAACTTCAATTTCATAGTACAATAATTTGAGTATGTATGTGGATTGTGATATTTGTGGGACTGTGAGAAGAGAAGATGTTGGTGAGTGTACTGTTTGTATCCTGAAAGCTGAGCATGTGTTGATAAGAAAGGAGATTGAAAGGATAAGTGAGGATTTGGATGAGATGAAAAAGAATGAAAGGTCTGAAGTCTTTGCAACTAGAAGTAGGTAGGCTTAGCAAATGGGTATCTGAGTTGAGAAGGGAGGGTAGTGTTAGGAAGAAGGTAGCTAGTAGTGACTTAGTTGAGACTAGGGGCTCATGTAGGCAGGAAGTAGAGAGGGGGCAGGCTAATGGTATGGTAATGGGGGCAAGTAGACCTAGTGACTCACCTAGGCAGGATTTTGTGAGGGGGAGGGCTATAGAGGCAGATAGGACTGCAGATAGATGGTGTGTTGTAGAGAATAGGAGTAATAAAATTAGGATCATGAGGGACACTAGACCTGTGACCTGCAGTAACAGGTTTAGCTGTCTTTCTGATGGGGAGGAATCTGAAGTGGCCAGTTGTGATGTCGGGTTTCCCAAGAGGAAGACTGAGGCATTACTAGTTGGTGACTCTCAGATACGATATTTAGATAGGAACTTTTAGAAATACGGATAAAAGGAAACAAATGCGAGTATGTTATCCAGGTGCACGAGTGAATGATATTGTGGACAGAATAGATAGGGAGATTGCAGATACGAATGTGAATGCAAGAGTGATTGTACATGTTGGAACAAATGATATAGGTTCATAGAAAGTCAGAGGAACTGATAGCAAGCTATAGGAATTTGATTGAAAGACTGAAAGTAAGTGGTAGGAAATGCATGGTGTCAGGTATATTACCTAGGTTGGGAGCAGGGCTAGAATGGGAAAGTAGGGCCTTTGGTGTAAATGAAAGGGTTAGGAATTTATGTTT
The DNA here is from genome assembly GCA_009176605.1 of Armadillidium nasatum. Lineage (NCBI taxonomy): Eukaryota > Metazoa > Arthropoda > Malacostraca > Isopoda > Armadillidiidae > Armadillidium > Armadillidium nasatum. Next base: position 106,145 of record SEYY01000048.1, on the reverse strand, counting down.
TCAGAGAATATTGGATTTTTGGATCACTGGGAAGAGTTTCAGGACAAGAATCTGTTTGCAAGAGATGGAGTTCACCTTAGTCGAGCGGGTGTGCAGCTTCTAGGTTACAGGCTGGAGAGATGTCTGCCGGGAAACTAGGTAAGGATAGGGGTGAAGGGCATACTATTCGCTCTGCTAGTTGTGGCGATGGGTGATTGTAATATTGATGGTGGTATGAATAAAAATAAAGGTGCTTTACAATATAGGCCGATTAATAAAAATGGAGACATTACTAGAAATCAAGATGGAAAGGATACATATAAGGACATGTTTAGTATGAAATGTTTTTACACAAATGCTCAGAGCCTTAGAAACAAAAAAGATGAGTTGACTAGTTACATCATAAAGGAGAATCTTGACATTATTTGCATTACTGAAGCATGGGTTAATGAGGCACTTTACGGAGATTCCCTACAGGAATATGAAATAGAAGGATACTCATTTTACCTATACCAACGTAGAGGAAGAAATGGTGGAGGTGTAGCACTCTATGTTAAAAGCAATATTGAATCGGTGTTAATTAGCTGACATTAAAACAAATCAGGATGTGGAATCTCTGTGGGTAGATATTCTTATGTATAATAAATCATACAGGATAGGAGCATTTTATAGAGCTCCTGATCAGAGTCAAGTATTAGATGAAGATATGGTGAAGGAAATCAAAGTAGCGTGTGAAAATAATGCAAAAGGGGTAGTCATTATGGGTGATTTTAATTTTCCAGACATTGAGTGGAATACTTTGAGTAGCATGGTTAATAGAAGTTCAGTATTTGTAAATTGTATTCTATACAACTTTTTGAGTCAGATGGTTCAAGAACCGACAAGGCATGCGGCATTGTTAGATTTAATATTAACAAATGATGAGAATATGGTGAATGATATCGAAGTTGGGGAGACTTTAGGAGCTAGTGATCATTATATTATTAGATTTAACTGGAATATGAGGTCTGGGCCCAAATTGCAAGTCAATAGGGAAAAGATATTAGATTTCAGAAACGGAGATTTTAGCAAATTCCGAGCAATGCTCAATGAAATTGACTGGGATAAGGAGTTTGATGGTAAGAATTGTTTCATCATGTGGGAATACTTCAAGGAAATATTGTCTTCCATTCAGTCTGTGTGTTTTAAAGATAAATCCATTAGGGTGGCAAATAGAAAACCTAATTGGTGGAGTAGAGAGATAAAAGAGAAAATCAGTGAAAAGCGTAGATGTTTTAAAATATTCAAAGGTAGGAGCAGGGTGGAAGATTTGGAACATTATAAGAGAATTAGGAATGAACTTAACCAGTCAATAAGAAGAGCAAAGAGAATGGCAGAAATTAATTTGGCAAGAAACAGTAATAAAGACCTGAAAAAGTTTTTTAGTTTTTATAAATTTAAAAGCAAGGATAAGAAAATTGGCCCAATTAAAATTGATGGAAATTTAGTAAGTTCAGATAAGGAATTGGTTAATATTTTCAACGCTTATTTTGCATCAGTGTTTACTGAGGAAAGGTTGGATAGCAGTTTAGAGACTAATAGTTCTAGTATACATGTAATGAATAGGTGTACAGCATTTGAAATTGAGTTAAATGAAATTAAAATCTTTACTAGAACATATTGACCCAAATAAGGCAGCGGGTCCAGATGGTGTATATGGTAGAATTCTAAAAGAGGGGAGTAGCAGTATTGCAAAGGCACTGTATTTGATTTTTAAGCGATCTATTGCTTTTGGAGAGGTACCTGAAGGACTGGAAAACGGCATATGTGGTGCCCATTTTTAAAAAAGGTAGTAAGGAAGATTTAGGGAACTATAGGCCAGTTAGTTTAACATCTCTTGGTTGTGAAAATTTTGGAAAAGTTACTGAAAAGTCATATAGAGAAGCATTTAGATGATAACAAGATACTATATAACTCCCAGCATGGCTTTAGAAAGGGTAGATCATGTCAGACAAATCTACTAGAATTTATGGAATATATTACTGAATGCATAGACAGGGGTGATCCAGTTGATGTTATATATTTAGACTTTAGCAAAGCTTTTGATAAGGTACCCCATGTTAGGTTGATGCAAAAGTTGTCACAGTGTGGTATAAATGGTATGGTACACAATTGGATTAAAGAGTGGTTAAAGAACAGAAGGCAGTGTGTATTACTTAATGGAAATAAGTCATTATGGGAAACGGTGAAGAGTGGGGTCCCACAGGGTTCTGTGCTGGGACCACTTTTGTTCCTTATTTATATAAATGATTTAGACAAAGGCCTTAAATGTAAGGTTTCTAAGTTTGCTGATGACACCAAAGTGGTTACCTCAGTAAGGAATAATGATGGATGCATAAAGCTTCAAAGTGATCTAGATAGACTTCTTGGTTGGGCAGAGAGGTGGCAAATGAACTTTAATAGTAAAAAATGTAAAGTTCTTCATGTAGGTTACTCAAATGAAAGATTTAATTATGAAATGAATGGGGAGTGGCTTGAGACTGTGGAGCATGAAAAGGATTTAGGTGTGATTATTAGCAGTAATCTGAAGGTGGGTGATCAATGTTTGGAAGCAAGGAATAGAGCAAATAAGATGTTAGGTATAATTAATCGCAATGTAGTTTACAAGAGCAAAGAGGTTATAAGCAAACTATATAATAGCTATGTTAGGCCAGCATTAGAGTATTGTGCACAGGTTTGGGCTCCTCATTTAAGAAAAGACATAGATATGCTGGAGAGAGTACAACGTAGAGCAACAAGGATGATTTCTGGCTTTGAAAATAAGAGCTATGAAGAGAGGTTGAAAGAGTTAGGAATGTTCTCGGTTGAAAGGAGATTTCTCAGAGGGGATATGATACAAGTTTACAAAATATTTGCATCTGGCAGTAATACAGAGATTGAAAAATACTTTATAGTGGACCAAGGAAGAGTAACTAGAGGACATGATAAGAAAATTAAAAAGAAGCCATGCCATCTCGATCTAAGAAAGTACTCTTTCAGTAATAGAGTTGTTAATTTTTGGAATGACTTGCCACAAGAGATTGTTGATTGTGATTCTCTTGTCAAATTTAAAAAGGGGCTAGATAGATATATGGATAGTTTAGGTATTATATAGAATAACTTGACTAAGCCAAATTGGTGGGTATATTTGTATTTTTAGATCAACCTATGACCAAGCCTAATTGGCAGTTTATTTTTTTGTAGTGGGTGATGGTTCATTGAATATTGCATGTAAAACTGGCCTTGGTGTTATTTTTTATCTTTGCATGAGTAAACTGATAACTAGGGATAGGACAGACCTAGTCTTTGTGCATGTATTAGTATTGATAGTTAATATTTGTTTGGACTGGGACAGTCTCGATAGGCCCTTGTGGCTTCTAACTGTCTCTATTTTTCCTATGTTTCCTATGTTAAGGAAAAGTTGACATGCAGAAGTTCTTTCTTCAGTTCTTCTTTGGGAAGGAAACCAAAATATCTCCCTAACCTTAATGTGTATATAGTTGGAAAGTTATTTCTATATACTTTTTACTAGGATGGCAAATTCGTTAAATGCTTGTGTGGCACCTTTACTATCTGAGAAAATGGCAAAGAACTCAAATAGTAAATTATTAAAAAAGGGTGAAAAATATAATATATAGTTCGACAGTAAAAGCGGATGCGTTCATTGGGAATGATATGAAGTTGGAGCTCTCAAGCACACTACTAACGCTCCCGTTCCTTCGGTTGTTTCCGACTCGTGTATAGAATTGTAAGGATCCATTATGGGGGGAAAAAAGTTCTAAGGAGCCTCTAGGGTTAACTAGATAAATTAAGAAAAAAAAAACTATTTTGGTTTACAGAAAAAAAGTAGAACACTTTAGAAGGTGAAGGGTATTATTACTTGAGAATTGAAACATCAGTTCCTGATGAGCATAGAAAGGGGAGTGACAAATGATTATTGGAACCAATGCTTTTTTTTTTTTTTTTTTTTAATAGACGATTTTTTTAAAGGAATTATTTAATTGTTTCAAATTCCTGGTGTAATGACAAAATCTTTTGCTTCTACATAAAAACTACCAAAGATAGAAGTTCAAAAACTGTTACTACTACTACTAATAATATTTTAAATTTTCAATCAGAAATATACAAAAAGAATACACAAAACCCACTAATGTAAATATAAAGGTTTTTAAGAATCTGAATTCATTGTTATCATATAATTTCCTGAATTAAGACCTTAAGAAATATGTTTTTGCAGAAATTTAAAATTCAATCTGAAAACAATGGAAGCACCTTTCAATCCTTGATACACATTAGAAAATCTAATTTTACACACGAAGAGTATATGAAAATGCCTCAGACTTGGGATTTCTAATCTATTCTATTTCTAAGTATTTCATGGACTCCTCTTACAACTAACCTAACATCTATCTACCGTTTCTTTCCTTTCTTTTACAGTATTTGAGCCCAAGTTGCTTCCCCTCATTATTTTTTTCAGTGTAACTTTTTAACTTAGTTTACTTTACCCTCGTCTTACTTCGGGATATATTTATTACATTTCTCCCTCTAATAAATCCTAGTTTATCGCCACCATTCTGTTTCTCTCTCTCTCTCTCTCGATGATAATAATAATAATAATAATAATAATAATAATAATAATAATAATAATAATAATAATAATAATGTTTAATTACCTTTGGAATGGCGAGTTGCTTAATAACATCCATCTCTTCTTCATATATGATATCATGATAAATAGTAATTGTAGGATTAATATGCATCACCTCTGCCTTTACTGGAGCAATACGAAGAAAACTGCCTGGGCCGTGCTGAAATAGTCAAATAAAAAAAGTCCAATTTGATAAAAAAAAAATCAAGTTATAATTATTTTAAAGTTTAGATAATAAAGAATGAATAATGTTGTTTGAATTACTTTTTTTTTCTCACTTTATTGCCACAATACTTGAAGCTCTATATTAAATTATAATAATTTCTTGAAGCTCTGCATTAAATTATAATTTCTTCAAGCTCTACATTAAATTACAATAATTTAATTATAATTATTTTTGAAGGGCTGCATTATGACATTCTTTTATAATGTCAAAAATGGTTAGAATAATTGTCAAATGCCAATAAAGACAAAACCACATACTTGATAGTAACATTTAAATTTCCTGAAATGTTTTGGCGTTAGTTTGGATTCCCCTCGACATAACCGTTCATACGTTGGTCTCTCTTCTGCATAATAATCAATCTGACGTGGACTAGAATTTTCTTTCACAGTATATCCCTAATAAAGAGTTAAAATCTAAATATAACTGAATTAGTATATTCTTTTTCATCTTTTTGTATCTAAAAGATGATGAAAATGGGAGAATATATATATATATATATATATATATATATATATATATATATATATATATATATATATATATATATATATATATATATATATATATATATATATATATATATATATATATATATATATATATATATATATATATATATGCTATTTTTCTTTTCTTATATGTCTTTCAATGTAAATAAAAATCAATATGCTTGGAGTTTCTATTTTTTGTAAAAAAAAAAAAAAAAAAAAAAAAAAAATACTACTACTACTACTACTTTACTCTTTCATCTAAGTAATAGAATTTGCAGTGGACTAAAATGTGCCAGTAATTAAGAGATAACATACATAAAATAGTAAAATTGTCCACAGGTTTACAAATAGTATATATGATGGAAAACAATTACTAAAATAGTGAAATTGTTCCCAGGTCTACAAATAGTACACATGTTGGAAAACAGTTACTATTAAGCTCTCCACTACAATATATCAATAAATAAAGTCAAATTTTTAGTTTATGAATATCCTTAAAATTACAAGACCTTTACCTCATTAGTTCTAAGGTGAGTTTTGGTGTTTTCTGAATCTAAATACATCAATAACAAACACAACTTTTTAAGAAAACCTTTATTTACTTATTTTGCTTAAAAACGAAAGTATAAATTCATTTAGTATAAAAAACTCCTTCAGTAAAAGTTAACCAAAACTTTCCTCACTCTCTGTAAAAACTGTGGTTATTTTTTATTTTTTACATTTTCTACATATTTAAAATGAATAACCTGTTGATAAAATAAAATAAACACTATACAAATGATATTTCTATCTAATTTGGTTATTCAGGTGCAGATCTTTCCCAGTCTTTGGCATCAATGCTACAAAAAGAGAAAGCAACACCATCAAACCTTTTTTGATATTATTTATTTTTCAATTCTTTTTCTCAGGAATCAATGCTCTGTCCTTCTCCAATCTTGAAAATGCCTTTTTTTCTCTCCTTTCTTACCCATAAACTCTAGTTACTGTAACTACTATTTTCTCTTACAAAAATCTTTTACAACACAAATTCTGTCTACGTGATCGCTACCACCTCAAGAACTTTCATATTTACTCTTTATCATACATACATTGACTGGTTCTATATTCCCTGGTCCTTTAAAGAATTTTTAAAATATTCGATCTTCCTGCTGCATTTATTCATCGACTCTCAGTAGTCGATTTTCCTTTTCAAAAAAGTTCTTTCTCCTTTTATTTAGACTGTCCTCATGGGTCTCAGGTTTCTGACATTACCATTTACTTTTTTTCCTATCAAGTTCTTTAATAAGAAGAAATAATAATGTAATTAGAATGATTCCCTGAAATTACTAAATTAAAAGTTAGTTAGTCTGACAATATTTTTATTCTTGATGGCTGTTTTACTGACTAGTGAATAGTGTCGCTTTTGGTATTAAGGAAAACAGTGATTACTTCTCATTTTGACAAATTTAATGATTTGGGACAAAAATTTGCAAGACAACAATTAGGGTCTATTTTTCCTGCTTTTCATCTCCCACTGCTTCAAAATATCTCTCCTAACCTCTATTATGTATTTCACCCCCCCCCCCCTTTCTGGGAGTGCTTTCAAGCACTTCATGGAAAGTATGTGGCTTTATAGAAAATAAAAATAACATCTTGTTTTCAATGATTTTTTTTTCCAATAAGTGTTAAACCTATATATTCTCCCTGACAAAGTATAAATTTCTTCTTGGAGAATAGCTATCACCCTATGAACATAAATCATACAGAACATTCAAAGTTATTGTTGGTGGTTATTATTAATTATTATTATTATTACCTTTTTCACAGCTTCATCAACTGGCAAAGAACCCGATTCTCCTCTGAGAGCGCTATCTTCCTCATCAATTGCTTTTTCATAGAAAACTTTATTGCCAAGAGCTCTTTTATGTTCTGGATTAATATCTAAAAGTCTGTTGGTCAACTGGAGAGCTTTTTTAACATTTCCTTGCTTGTAAGTTGAAAATGCCAAATATTCAAGAATATCAAACAAATCAACCGTAGCATTTATTTCCCGTTCGTATCTGTTTAAAGCTTCGTTCATCCACAGTACTGTATGATAAAAATCACCAATGTTGTAGCTTTGACGTCCAAGCTCAAAACAATCTCCAGCTGTTAAACAAGACAAATTGGAATGTTTAATTTTTAGAAATTAAATTAATATTTAAAAACAATATAACTTAAAAAAGATAATAATTAAAATGCGTTTGTCACAATTTCGAAGATAAATGGGAATGTAAATTTAATAAAAAAAAAAAAAAAAACTGAAAAAATAAAATGTTACATTTAGGTATAAATAACGGAGTAAGCAGAAAGTTTAATAACAAGAAAATGATTAGAAAGAATTAGGAACTTGAGCAAACAGTCAAAGCAGTACCAATATGCATACAAAATTGGTAAAAGGTTTCACCCCATTTGCTTAAAGGGAACTGCAAAGACAGTAGAATGAAAGATATATATATATATATATATATATATATATATATATATATATATATATATATATATATATATATATATATATATATATATATATATATATATATATATATATATATATATATATATATATATATATATATATATATATATATATATATATATATATATATATATATATATATATATATATATATATATATATATATATATATATATATATATATATATATATATATATATATATACCTGTGAGTTCCCTGTAAGCAGATTGGGTTCCAAGAATTTTTCCCTCTGCTAATTGTGCAGTATCTAGTTGATAAGTGTCTTGAAGTCGCATGAGAGCAATCGCTACACCACTTAAATCTTCTTCATCTGGAAACTGTAGCATTCCTGCCATGCTAGTCAAGTTGGTCAACATTGCTGAAAAGAAATATATGGTAAATAATGTACTGGAAACAATAGAAATAAGGACACCAATTTGTGAAAATGCTGACCAAATGAACATTTTTAAATATTTACAGAATAATAAAAATAAATAGTTAACTACCAAATAATAATTGTGTGAGGATTTAGAAACAAAATTTGTAACTAATGAGGTTATAAATATGAAATCCTTAAACAACAATCCTTCTAATATATTTTTAATAGTACGCAGTATATTTCATATTCTAACCCTTTCCAACAGCATCTCCAGAAAGAACAGTTTGCAAATCTGCCCAATCAATTGTAAGCCTTTTAATTAGAAGATAAGAATTTAAGGGATTTGCAAGAAATGTTTCTGGTGATTTGGCAGCCAACTCATGAACTTTTTCCATTTCATGAACATTACTAAAAAAAAAGAAAAAAGAAAATAATAATAATAATATTTTGAGTAATGGTACTATAAAAGGTAATGTAAATATTTATGAATTTTCCCTACTCTCCAGAATTTTACTATGTAATTAACACAAGAATCTTAACATACTTCTTAAGTTTCTGCAATCTTTCCTCTTGAGCTGTTATGTAATTTTCAACAGTCCGAATCATTTCTCCTTCAGTTGTTAATAAACGACTCATATGAGCCATAGATGTATATACATCTGCTTTAATATTTTCATACTGAGTTATAAATATCAATAAAATGGCACAAATATGGAATTTCATTTTAATATTGTTTCTGAAAAAAAGAAAAGTTGACCTTATCATTACTTACAGTTAAAATATTCAAAGATTATTACTTTTCATACAAAGTTTAAAATATGTGTAATCCATAATTTGGTGTTCTCTATTGAATAATTGACATAATGTTAGCCGAAATCATGATATTGTATATCAAAATAGTTGGGCATAAAGAAAAACTTTACAGGTTGTATTGTATAGTTGAGCAAGATAAACATTTTTATTCAGAAAATTTCTTGTATCCCCAATACCCAACCATTTTGCTGCTGTACATTGAAAATTTCTTTAAAATTTTCTTTTGCACAGCATCAAAATATTTTCTTCTAAATAAAAAATGTCTTACCATTTCATATTAATGCACTACTATATCAGTTTTTAAATAGTATCATTGTTTCGTTTCCTAAATTCAATTTTTATGTCACCTTCAATTACGGTGCAAATTTCAATATATATATTTCTTTATATGAAAATATTCAGAATTTAGGTTCATATTCCTCAAAAAAAAATTATAAAAACAGTTATATCAGGTAATGTTGATGATTTTTTTGCATCTTCTAAAACTTGAAACTTTCATTATGTTGGTTAGTTTTTCTCATATTTTTCTTAACCAAGTAGATTACTTACCCAGATTATTTTGGTTTACTAGAAAAACCCTGCTTTAACTCAACAAGTCAGGAATATTCTGGCTACCCATAGATGTGTTTTGAATCTAGGTAGGCAGACCTTCAGAACTAGAAACAATTTAAAGGGAATGTGATTTTTATATGAATATATGGGTATTGAGATTAGCATAATTCAATACTGAAAACTGAAATCAAAAACAAAAGATCTACAAACAACAATTTTATATCTGTTCAAATTAACCTTTTACAACCTTTACAATAACTCTCAATTCACTTTACTGCCTTACACCCTCAGGCAATATGACATCAACTAAAAATTTGAGGCTGTAATCAGTATCAATAAGTCTATATAGTCACAATGTACCAAACTGGGAAAAAGTAATTTCAACTAATGGAAAAACTATCAAAAATAATCTTAAATTTACAAATAATGTTTTCAAGTCACTTACTTATCTTGGTTCATTACAGGGTTGGCAGCTATAGGCCTAACCTGAAAAATTCACCCATATTTTTTCAAAAAAGCCCACTTGAAAAAAACTATTTTACCACCTTTAGATTTTTTCAGAATACAGGTATCCTTTGATCAACAAGATTTTAGTTAATGCAAAAATCGATTAGCGCAGTAAAATAATTTGAACTTGTCCCTTCATGCACCAAAAATTAATTTTAATTAGTGAATTTTTAATTTTTTCATGCTTGGATGTTTCTCACAGTACAAGAGTTGCCGCTTAGTAATTTTGTGTTATGCACAATTGTGAAAGATGTAGTTGCTGTTGAAGATCTTGATTTCAAGAGAGTTGATACTGAAAATGTTCAAGATCTAAAGATTCAGCTTGTAAAGAATTAATCAAACAATATCTTCTTGCGACTTAACAGTTACATCCATTAGATGATGAGAAAATGGATTACAAAGTAGATAACAATCCTAAGGAGATTGTTGTCAAAGAACTTGATGAAATATTTTAAACTTCTAATGCTTTTTGAGAACAGATTACCAGCATGGGTCCAGATGTAAATTGCAGTAGTTTAGCTTGCCATAATTTAGAAAAGCAAATGGGTAGCTACCAGAAAATTTAGGTTTTGATATACAAGGTAACATTGGTGACCCAATTAATTGTGTTAGTTGAGGGATGCCTGTAATTAAAAATAAATTATTTTCCTTAGAAATACCTGTAAAATTTGTTTGCAATTTCTATACCTATGCTCATCTCATACAGCAACCTTGTAGTGTCCTTCCACATAGTTACAGTCAAACTCGTAAAGTGTAGAAATGTTGCTGTTTCAGCAACCTGGTCTCGTACAAAAAAATCCACTACTGTGAATGATAAAATTACCAAAGCTAGGAATAGAGCTTGAATGCTAGGAGTAAACTGCAATGTTAATTATAAAAGTAAGGTGATCAATAAACTCTATAGTGTCTATGTTTTACTACTGATTGAGTACTATGCACAGGTTTAAGTTCCTTATTTAAAAAGACATTAATATACTGGAGGCAGTACAGTGTAGAGCAACAAAAATGATTTTTGGTTTTAAAAATAGAAGTTACAAGTACAAGCTAATAGAACTGGGGATGTTTTCTATTGAAAGAAGACTTCTTAGAGATGATATAATTCAGGTTTTCAAAATGTTTTCATTGATTGAACAATGCAAATTTAAGTTCTTTTTACTAGATCACAATAGGCACACCAGGAGTCAGCAAAAAAAATAAAGGTACGCTATCTAGATGTGAGAAAGTATTTTTCAGTAACAGAGTACTTAATTTTTGGAATGGTTTATCACAAGGTATTATCAAGAGTAACTTTTCAAAAATGGTTGTATCAATATGAGGATGATCAAGGTACAGTATGATTGACTCTGCTTTTAAGGCAACATATTTTACTGAATATTTTTGACAATCCCTTGTGATATCAGAGATTTTGCATATTAGTTTTAGTTGATCAATTTATTTATGGTTTGATATACTGCATGTTGAATGGGAAATAATATTTTTGGTTTGTTTGCATGGGAAAAATTGACTTTGTGATGAGACATTCATAGCAAATGTCAACTCATGTTTGTTGACTGGGATAGTCTTGATAGGCACCTGTGGCTTCTAATTGTCTATTTTCTTATGTTCTAACACAATTGGTAACATAGGCATACTACACAAATTGCAAGTTTATCTGTCGATCTAACTTTAAATCCTTATTAATGCATGTAATGCATTCTCATTTCGAATATTCAGTAGTCTTTTCTAAACTCTCGTTACCGATGCAAGTGAACCAACCTAGTTGTAAGTTAAGGGATAATTTTTATGGTCAAAGGCAATCGTTATTTTATAGAGGAAATTTTTTATAAGAAATTTCATTTATCTAAATTCAGCTCAACCTATAAAAGATATTCACTTCTCAGCTTTAAACGAACAAGTAATTAAATAAATAAATCGTAAGCACCACCCACCAAACAAAATACAAACCTTTGGAGAAATTTGAGTTTTAAGTCTTTGTCTCCTCGATCAACTGGATAGCAGATGGGTAAAACATGGTAGTCAACTTTAACACCTAAAAATAGCTAATCAAATGAATGATTACTGGTGAAAAAGTACATCTTCAGTTTATTTATTTATTTATTTTTATTAACAAAAAACAACTTTAATTTTGGGTTTGTAATATTATTTCCATGTAAATCTATTTTAAAAGGCTTACATGAAAAGATATTATTTTAAAAAATTTATTTCTTTGGATTTCACAGCAAATCTCAGGTTGTTTTCTGTTTCAAATATTTCATATTAAGCTCTTTTCTTTTATTCATCCAGATAAAAAAAAAATAAAAACTAAAGAAAATAAAATAAGAAAAACTAGGACATTTTTATTTCCCTATGGTCTTTAAATTTATCGCATGACTTATAAGGCAAATTGCAAAGGCATTCATTTTTGGTAAGCATATGGCGCTTTATTTCAATTAAATTATCCTTATATATATATATATATATATATATATATATATATATATATATATATATATATATATATATATATATATATATATATATATATATATATATATATATATATATATATATATATATATATTCTTCAATAAAAGAATCAATTCAGAGCGAAATAATTACAACCAACCAACACCACAGCTTATGCCAACACTTACAATGCAATTTTAAGACCCACTATTACGACACCACAACTATGCATATTTTAAATTTAAAACAGTAACCATAATAATAAATAAAAAATGATGTGTAAGAAAATAAAAGAAAAAATAACAATAATCAAAATAACAACTAATAATAATAATAAAATAATAATATAATGGAAACAGTAATATTGATAGTAATAATAATATCAATATCAATAATAATAATAATAATAACTAATAATATCACTGACCATATTACCAGTAATAAAATGTTAATAAAAATAAAATGATTACAACAATAAAAAAAAATTAGATTAATAATAAAAAATAAAAAAAATGAAAATCCATATATTAATTAAAACGTTACCGAAATAATAATAATAATAATTGTAAAAAATTAAAACAATACTAATAATAGAAAATTAAAATATTAAAAACAGTAATAGCAATGAAAAATTAAAAATGATAATAATAATAATAATAGTTGAATAATCATAATAATAATAATAATGATCATAATAATTATAATAGTAATAATAATATTAATTTAACACGATAATAAAAAAAAATAATAATAATAATAATAATCAAAATAATAATTCCAGTGATGATAAAACTACTATAAGATTTTTTCCTTTATGACATACTTGGTTAAAAGTTTTGCTTAAAAATTTTTTAAACTATATAATCCCTGACTAGCATTTAGTCTTTTGGGCGAAGTAAACTTTAGTTAATATTGTTGATTTATTGTTGTTTCTTGACACATAGATGAGTATTTTATAATTTAGCCTGCTAAGGTTCGATCAATTATGTGGTCCATTCTTGAGAGATGTTGAAAGAGTACACTGTTATGCTGTTCAGATCTGACACTCTATTTATGTCGATGAATTTTTATCTTTTTATCTTTGCCAGT
>SEYY01000048.1:85000-87500 GCA_009176605.1 Armadillidium nasatum | reverse complement strand
TTGCAATGTCACTTAGGAGACCAGAAAGGAATACTGAAAACACATTAATAGGATGTGTTCAGTAATAATTGTAATGATAATAATAATAATAATAATAATAATAATAATAATAATAATAATAATAATAATAATAATAATAATAATAATAATAATAATAATAATAATAATAATAATAATAATAATAATAATAATAAATAATAATTATGACAGTAATAACAATAATAATAATAATAATAATAATAATAATAATGATGCAAATAATAAAGAAAATAATAATAATACTAAAACACTAATTATATTACAACTGCTATTAATAATAAACAATAATAATGATAATAATAACAATAATAATAAAAATATAATAATAATAATAATAATAATAATAATAATAATAATAATAATAATAATAATAATACTGACAATAATTATTCATAATCATAAATTCTTTATTCGGAGAGTGTATGTTTACAATTTTATAATATATAGTAAGTCCTATACAATTAAATATAATAATAGTAATAATAATAATAAAAATAATAATAATAATAATAATAATAATAATAATAATAATAATAATAATAATAATAATAATAAAAATAAATATAATAATAATAACGAGTGACTGTATAGTTCTCTAAGAAGAGGCTACTAAGGGGATACACATTGGTTTAAACTGAGCCCCACAGTTTAATAGATAGATAAATTTCTGGATTTTATCTTAGTAAATAAAAACATTAAATGATGTATACAATATAACAAAGAAATGATAAAAAATAGTGCTAGTTAAAATGCAAATATCATTTAAAATTAATAATAATGAAAATAGTAATAATAAAAGTAATTCTAACAAAAGTATGTCAATGTTGCTAAATATTTTCAGAAACTCTGGTAATAATATTAATGATAGTAACGAAAAATAAAAATAGTAAGAAAACAATAATAATAATAATTATAATAATAATGATATTATTATATAAAATTGGTAGTTTAATTAATAACACTAATAATGGAAATATTATTTTTGATAATGATAATAATAAAATAATAATTATGGCAGTGTAACAAACAAATAATAATAATAATAATAATAATAATAATAATAATAATAATAATAATAATAATAACTTTACCAAAAGCTGGATTATATAAGAATCTAATCCATATAATGAGCAAATATACTAAGAAATATATAAAGGGTCTAAATAATCCTCAAAACACTTTCAAATTCGCAGAATCAAAATCAATTTAAGACAATTTGCCGTTTACCGTGGCTCAAACGGTAAAGTGATTGACTCACGTGCTTGAGGGCGCCGGTTCGATCCCACTTCGGGATCCTAGGTATATACTACCTAGAAAAGTTCCTCTCCTCGAATAGGGCAATGCCCGTGAGATGTGAACTTTTTATTAAAAGGAACTCATTGCACAAAATCACAAATGTACACACAAACACACACGCACATATACACTTACACACGCACATATATATAAAAAAAAAAAAAAAACTGGTTGGAAACCTTTTATATAATCCTCTCAAAAAAAAAAAAAAAAAAAAAAAAAAAAAAAAAAGTATAACATATCTTGGAATTGAATTTAAAATTATATGATAAGAACTGAGAATGAATTAACAGTTCATCGAATCTTCAATCTTCCTATATTTATACAAAAAGAAATATTAGCTTAAAATAATAATAAGACTAATAATAATTTCAACAATAATAATAATAATAATGATAATAATAATAATAATAATAATAATAATAATAATAATAATAATAATAATAATAAAATAATAACACAAATACTATAAATTAATATACAAATAATAATAGTAATAATGATAAAAATAATAAAATAATGATAATAATAATATTAAATAATAAAATAATAGTAATAACATTTTTTAATAATAATAACAATAATTATAATAATAACAGTAATAGTAATACGAATTATAATAGTAATATTAAAAATAAAAATAATATAAAATTTTAATAATAATAATAATAGTAATAATAATAATAATAATAATAATGATAATGATAATAATGATAATAATAATAATAATAAGTTTAAATAATAATAATAATAATAATAATAACAATAACAATAATAATAATAATAATAATAATTATAACAATAATCATTATATTTTGCATGAACATAAATAATAAATAGAAAAATAAAATATCAAAGATATAAAAAAATAGATTCCTACAAAAAATGAAAATGGCCTAAAGCACCAAACAAAAATGTATATAAAATTAACACCAAGGTCTTAATTAATACAATTGACATAATGGTAGAAAATTAATACCATATTAACAATTAATATTACCTACAAAATGGTAGAAAAATTTATTAATTTATTTATTCATTAATTCATTAATACATGCATGTTAGCAATTAATTAAATTTATAAAAAAGGCATAAAAATTATAGTTTTTATTGACATTATATTAAGAATTAATACAAATTACAAAAAGAAAGAAAAATTAATTTT
>SEYY01000048.1:77500-80000 GCA_009176605.1 Armadillidium nasatum | reverse complement strand
AGATGAAAGATGATGCTAGTCCCACTGAAAGGGAAAAAAACCCTGCCTGGAAGTTTAAATAAAAATCAAGGAATTGTAACGAAACTATCGACCTGAAAAACGATCTTTCATAGAATGTTCTTCGAGAGAGACTTTTAAAAGCGGATGGAGAAAGATGCTGGGAGAATATATATATATATATATATATATATATATATATATATATATATATATATATATATATATATATATATATATATATATATATATATATATATATATATATATATATATATATATATATATATATATAATATAATAATAAAATATATAAAAAAAAAAAAAAAAAAAAAAAAACTTTTAAATTTAAAAAAAATAAATAAATAAATCGTAAACTAATATTAATATTACAATTAATTGAACAATTGTTCAATAAATAGGGGTTGGAGGTCTGTCTGATGGGGTGTTTTAAAAGTAAACAATTGCCCTTGTATAAGCAAACTCCATATTTTGAATACATGGCAGGACGGGATACTGGGTTCCCCGACGGGCGTGAAGAAGGTCCCTTTATAAACCTCCCACTCCTGCAAAATTCATGTCCACTGGAAAACGTCCGATTTTGCTATCGAAATTAAAAGTTCAAATTATAAAAAAAAATTATTTTACCATTTTAAATAGTTATTAACGCCTTTTCCTACGAATAAGATAAAAAACAAAAACAAAAACAAAAAACAAAAAAAAACCATCCTCAAATGAAATAGGACTCATACACACATAATCACACACACACACACACACACACACACACATACACTATATATATATATATATATATATATATATATATATATATATATATATATATATATATATATATATATATATATATATATATATATATATATATATATATATATATATATATATATATATATATATATATATATATATATATATATATATATATATATATATATATATATATATAATATATATTTTAAAATATATAATAATATTGATATTAAAAAAAAAAAAAAAAAAAAAAAAAAAAAAAAAAAAAAAAAAAAAAAAAAAAAAAAAAAATAAATATATATAATATATATATATATATATATATATATATATATATATATATATATATATATATATATATATATATATATATATATATATATATATATATATATATATATATATAGCTCGTACGACATGCATTTCTACACAGTCTCATCCTTTCTCTGTTCAACTCTCCGACCCCTGACTTATCCGCTATGCTCAATCTTACATATACTCTACTGGTAATGCCTGAAACACACTTCCTTTGACTTGTATACTTTCAAACGCCGTGTATCTGGACATGTTTTGAACATCTGTTTTGAGGTTGGTATTCCTTTACCACAGATTTTGAATACTGTTTCGTAATTGGTTAATTCCTAAGTCAGTTCTGAAAGCGAGCCTCTCACTCGCTGAGGAATTTTCGTTTGTTTACTGACTGTTAGTTAATATATTGTGCTCGTATATATAGTGCGATTTATATAATTATAGTGATTTATGTATCTCACGGCAACGTAGATCCATTTATAAGTTAGACCTGCATATCACACCAACGTCGATTCATCTATTAGTTAGGCCTGTATCGTTCAAGTTAAATGGCTGTAAAAGGACATTAGTTATTACTTTCAGGCATACCAACTTATTTTCTTTTAACGAAAAAACAATATAACAACGATTCTGGGAAACACACATTATATATATATATATATATATATATATATATATATATATATATATATATATATATATATATATATATATATTATATATATATATATATATATATATATGGGGATCTTATTAATTATATCTACCCCAACCGATTGTAACGAAATTTACCTTATTTGCAGATCTCGAAAAAACGAAAAAAATATTTAAAAAGCCGAGAAACGAAAGAGAAATAAATTATCGAATTAAAAATTAAAAAAGTAGCGAAAAATCTTGAAATGTTGCCAATTTAGAGAGAGTATATTTTATAAACCCTTTTTTTGGTTCCTCTATTTTCCCTTTATTTTTTTAATCTAACCTTGACTTAAAGGGTAAATGTAGGCCTAACGGCCAGCATATATATATATATATATATATATATATATATATATATATATATATATATATATATATATATATATATATATATATATATATATATATATATATATATATATATATATATATTAAAATAAGTTTATTGCAACAAAAAGTTTACAAAATAAAAAATAAATTGGCTGCAAAAAAAAAAAAAATTGCCACGTTTTGAAAAATAAAAAAGACCAAACCGAAATATATATATATATATATATATATATATATATATATATATATATATATATATATATATATATATATATATATATATATATATATATATATATATATATATATATAGCCAATGATGCAGGGTAGTGTCGGCTAACAGAAAGTATTCATTACGGTTGCAGGAATATTAATACTTTCTATAGCCGACACC
>SEYY01000048.1:70000-72500 GCA_009176605.1 Armadillidium nasatum | reverse complement strand
AATGACAAAGTCAGTCTATAAAACATATCATAATTGGTATGAAGTTTTGGACCAATTATATTTCTTCCAAAGATTGTGGGTAGGAATTCTGTAATTAATATCGTTTGTATCAGAAGCGGTTTTGAGTTACTGAAAAGGAAGAAAACAATTTCTTTGTTTAAAATAAAAAATTTTTTTTTTTTTTTTTTTTAAAATTAAAATTTTGCTCTTTTGCTTTTTTGAAATATTTTTCACTCTGAATAGCGACATTTTCCAATATGTTTTCAAGAAGGAATATTGCAATAAGGCAAAGTGAAGAATTATACCCAAATCTTCCCGAACATCAGTTTACTGAAGTTTTTTTTAGGGAGAAGATTAGAAAAAAAAAAACAATCTTCTTAGCAATTTACATTTCAATGTATATATATATATATATATATATATATATATATATATATATATATATATATATATATATATATATATATATATATATATATATATATATATATATATATATATATATATATATATATATATATATATATATAAAGAAATTAGCACCCAATTCAATGAAATATATTCACATTTTTTATTAGATTGTAAAACAATTGAGGCCTTTAATATTCATGCACACACATACATACACACACAACACACACACACACACCATCATTAATTAGCTTAGACCAGACAACCGAATTTTCCCTCATGTTTACCTCTAAACGTTGCTTGATCAGTCTTTAATAGTACCGTATGTGTTTTTACCACCGATAATATTCACTATCTCACTCTGATATAGCTTTAAAAACCTTCACACGTTTAGTAAACAAATGATATAATAATAATAATAATAATAATAATAATAATAATAATAATAATAATAATAATAATAATAATAATAAATAATAATAATAATAATAAATAATAATAATAATAATAATAATAATAATAATAATAATAATAATAATAATAATAATAATAATAATAATAATAATAATAATAATAATAATAATAATAATAATAATAATAATAATAATAATAATAATAATAATAATAATAATAATAATAATAATAATAATAATAATAATAATAATAATAATAATATAATAATAATAATAATAATAATAATAATAATAATAATAATAATAATAATAATAATAATAATAATAATAATAATAATAATAATAATAATAATAATAATAATAATAATAAAAATAATAATATTTTAATTTCTCTATACTTTATTCAAGAAATGGCTCACTTACAGGATAAGGAATTTTACAGAAGGTTATACACAAATTAATACATTAATTATAATATTGTATCTGTCCAGTTCTCTGAAAAGGGGCTGCTATAAGAACACACAGTGGTTTCCTATTATCTCAATTATTTTTTTAATGTCTCCCCTGGTAGGCAAAGGCCAAAGGTCTACTAATTTCCACCAGAGTTGGGGCAAAACCGAAACCCAATCGTTAAACGCGTACATGTCCAGATACATTGCATTTGAAAGTGTTCAAATCATAGGAAGTTGGGAAAACAGTAGTAGTAGTAGTGCTTTCACCAGAGAAGACTGTGTTTGAAGTGCTCTCTTTATTTTACTTGTACAAATTGTTTATTTTTAAGTTATTTTATATTATTAGGTGATTTATTTTATTTTTTTCGTATTATTAATAGTGGTGTTAATTAATTTAATATTAAGGTGTGATTTCTTGAAGCTCTTAGAATTAGGTAAATAACTAAAGGCTAGGGTGGGCCTAATCCTTAGGACTTTAAATTAGGAAATTTAATATATTCAGCCTAAGTATATTTTTGTTTTATTTTTGTAAAGTTGATTAATTTTAGTTAAGATTATTTAATTTCTGGTTAAATTCAAATATTTTAATTGGATTGTCTGGCTGGCAGTGGGCCTACCCAGTTTTTAGATTAGATTTTCTGATAGCCCTAGGGTATATTTTCAAAACCCTAGGGTAAACTAGGCCTAAGGTAGTTGTAGTGGTTGTTTCAATTAAGATATTTGAGAAGGTTAGATTGTTGCTTAGAGCTCTTGATTAAAGTTAGGCCTTTTAACAATATAGTAGAACTTCAATAGCATTAAAGTTAGGCCTTTGTAAAAAAATAGTATAACTTCAATAGCATAGTATAATAATTTGAGTATGTATGTGGAATGTGGCATTTGTGGGACTATGAGAGGAGAACATGTTAGTGAGTGTACTGTTTGTATGCTGAAAGATAGAAAGGATAACTGAGGAATTGGATGAGATAAAAAAGAATGAAAGGTCTGAGTCTTTGCAACTAGAAGTAGGTAGCTTAGCAAATGGGTATTTGAGTTGAGAAGGGAGGGAAGTGTTAGGAAGAAGGTGGTTAGTAGGGACTCAGTTGAGACTAGGGGCTCATGTAGGGAAGAAGTGGAGAAGGGGCAGGCTAATGGTAAGGTAATGGGGGTAGGTAGACCTAATGACTCATCTAGGAAGGAATTTGAGAAGGGGAGGGCTATAGAGGCAGATAGGACTGCAGATAG
>SEYY01000048.1:62500-65000 GCA_009176605.1 Armadillidium nasatum | reverse complement strand
AAGTTTAGATAACCTATTCTTTACATGTTAGGAATTATAATTCAGTAGATAATATTTCCTTAATTAAATTTTATCTAATTTTGCTTTCAAGTTTAGATAACCTATTCTTTACATGTTAGGAATTATATTTCAGTAGATAATATTTCCTTTAAATACACATACGCATATATATATATATATATATATATATATATATATATATATATATATATATATATATATATATATATATATATAATATATATATATATATATATATATATATATATTATATATATATATATATATATATATATATATATATATATATATATATATATATATATATATATATATATATATATATATATATATATATATATATATATATATATATATATATATATATATATATATATATATATATATATATATATATATATATATATATATATATATATATATATATATATATATATATATATATATATATATATATATATATATATATATATATATATATATATATATATATATATATATATATATATATATATATATATATATATATATATATTATATTATATATATAATTATATTATATTAAATTATATTATATTAAATTATATTATATTAAATTATATTATATTAAATTATATTATATTAAATATAATGTTAGTTATAGTAATTGCAACAGAATCTATTTATTATAAGAAGGTTAACTTTTTTTCTTTCATTAGAAAAATATATTTTGAAAAATTGAATTACAAGTCTTTCCTGACAAAATAAATTGAAAGAGTAAATGGGAATTGTTAGTAAGCCTACTTCAAATTCGCTTAGGTAGTCAGACGGTTTGCGTGTCGGTCTGGCAAGCACTGGGTCTAGGGTTCGAATACCAGAGGAGGTAGTATACTGACAATGTAGGAGGGCATTGGTAGAGAGGTTAAAACTCAGAATGTTGCCCACTGAGGATAAAGTTTCGAAACTCGACATTTTCTTTGTATGAAGCGATTTGTGAGAATGTGGGTTTTTGTATGTTGGAACCAATATTCTACTTATATTTGAATGTGTTTGTAGTGTGTTATTATTAATATTAGTGTAATAGTAAACTTGGCCGTAAGTTGTAGATTTTATAAAATATTCTAATAAATATTCTACAAAGTAGTAATTTTCCGTCTCAATTCTGGTAGCTGAGTTAGGGGATCGAACTCAAGAGTGTGAAAATATATTCTTTCCTATAACATACCTTGTTTTAATAAAGTTCAAAGAAAATTCTATTTAGATCCACGCACCCTTTTTTCAAAAGGTTCTAATATCCTATGATTAAGAGATGATTATGACCATTGAAAGATATCGTAGGATATTAGAATCATTCTATGTAACAACCTACTATACTACTTAAATAATCAGAGATTTATTATTGCTTTTTTTTTTTATTTATTTTTTTATTTTTTATTCTATGATAAAGTTTCATTGGTAAAAATATCTATTCCTTTTATTAATAATTTCGTTTTGTAAATTTTTATTTTTATTTTATTTTATCTTAATTAATCTTAATTTTAATTTCAATGTTGATTTTATATCAAAGCATTTTAAAATTAATTGAAGGATTTTCAAGGAAAATAACTTAGAAATTAGTGTTAATTGGTGGCGCTGACTCTAAATTTCACTCAAGCACAAGCACAAACACATCTGCACACACACACACACACACACACACACACACACACACACACACACACACACACACACACACATATATACATATATATATATATATATATATATATATATATATATATATATATATATATATATATATATATATATATATATATATATATATATATATATATATATATATATATTAACTTCTAAAGATGGGTTACGCCAACCCGTCACAAATTTCTAGAGGCATTCATATAAGATTGTATTCAAGAGCCTTCATTATTGGAGATGGCATCAGGAGAATCGTGTTCGTCAGCGTTGACTGCGGAATGATGGGAGCTCTTCTTAAGATCAAGGTATTGACAGTGTAAATATTAATATCAGGTTTCATTAACACCTTCTTTAATTGATTTGAATTTAATTTATATTTTTAGATGCTATAATTAAAAAAAAAAAAAAAATATTCATTTCCTACGATGAACTAAACAACTACCAATATGTTTTATTTGATACGTTTTATTTTCTGGGGGGGGGGAGGGGGGAAATTTTAACGTCAACTTTATTGTACGATAATCTTGTTTAATTATAAATAGAGCCTTTATTTTGAACAGTCAATCTTAGTTAAAATTCATGTGGTAGACTTGAATGTAAATCAATCCTTCCTGCTCAAATAAGGCAGTTAAAAATTGATAATAATTTCTGTATCCAGAATTCAGTATAATATATATATATATATATATATATATATATATATATATATATATATATATATATATATATATATATATATATATATATATATATATATATATATATATATATATATATATATATATATATATATATATATATA
>SEYY01000048.1:35000-42500 GCA_009176605.1 Armadillidium nasatum | reverse complement strand
AAAAAAAAAAAAATAAATAAAAATAAAAATAAAAATAAAATAAAAAACTGTATAAAAAATATCCTTCCTGCTCCAACAACAGCAAAAAAGTATTCCACAATATTATTTTCTTCGTCACTAAGACTTGCAACATTGGTCAGTCCATTCTCTTCGGTGATTCTTTGAAGTGTGTAACTAATTTTAACGGAAAATTAATCTTAATTATTTATTCACCTTTGGTTTACCGTATGTTAATTTCCTCTGTAAAAGTGATAATAATAATGATAAAAATAATAATAATAAGCATGATAATGATAATAATATTAATGATAATAATGATAATAATAAGGATAATGATAATACTTATAATAAAAATAAAAATAATAATAAAATTATTAAAAATTATTATTATCATACTAATTGTAATAATAATAATAGCGATAAATAATACTATTATTATTACTACTAATACGACTAATAACAATAATAATAATTATTATTATTACTACTTTATCATTATTATTATTATTATTATTATTATTATCATTATTATTATTATTATTATTAGTTGTTATTGATGCTAACATCATTATTACTGCTGTTATTCGTGTTATTTTTCCTGTTGTAATTGTTACTTTTGAAAGCGTGCCATGAATTAATTATTTTATTCAATATTAATGTTATGAATGGTTGTGTAACTTATTATTATTATTATATTGTTATTATTATTATTATTATATTATTATTATTATTATTTTATTATTATTATTATTATTGATTATTATTATTATAATTATTATTATTATATATTATTATTATAATTATCATAATAATTATTAATATTATCTATTATTATTATTATTATTATTATTATTATTATTATTATTATTATTATTATTATTATTATTATTATTATTATTATTATTATTATTATTTATTTATTTATTTATTTATTTATTTATCAGACTTGTCTAAGATAAGAAAGACTGTTCAAGGATTGATCGCACCAGCACCTTCAGTTTGTTTGTAACTCTATTATCTATTATTATTAATATCATTATTATTATCTATATCATTATTTATTATCTCGTAGAAACCAATAAGTTCTATTATAGGAACGTTTGTTTTTTCGGGGTTTAAATTTTTTTAAGGAGTTCCGCAATGTATATTCCTGAATTAATATGTTGGGAACATATTTTACTTTAATACGTTTGCTAAAAGTTTTCAAAAATGTAAATATATATTTTTTTTTATAAAAAGGTTTGTATCTAACAGGAATTTCCCTATTAGAAGAGAGAAACTTTTTTAGGTAATATATACCGAGAATCCCCAAGGGGGATCGAACCGGCACTTTCTGGCACGTGAGTTAATGATTCTACCGTTTGTTCCACGGTTCTCATACTTAAATTTTGTATATGACTATTAGAATTGAAGATCCGTTAAAATTAAAGTAAAATCATATCGTAACGTAAATAACATTTAACAAACTCTATAGAGTCTGTTATATATTATTTACGTTACGATACAGAAATATAAAAATAAATTCATTAGTCACGTTTCCCGGTATTTGAAATCTGTCATACGAATTCAGACGCTTGTCAAACGCTGGAAAACTTTTACTTAGTGTTAACAAATCTAAAAACTCTTGTTCAGATGTTATGGTTCAGGCCTAACAAGTAAATATAAGTTCCTTCCAATTTCAAAACATGTCAGATTTTTCGTAGAAGATAATATTTTTTTAACACGTGAACACATTGACAATCTTGCTCACAAACTGTCACAAAAATTAAGTACACCTGAAGATAAGTGTTCTTCCAAAACATATATCATTAAAACGTTAATCCTTTGAATATACGCCTCCACTATTCTTCTTTTCGGTAAGAAGTAGGGCAAGAAAATACTTGTTACAATTCGTAGCAACTCTACACGAAAACATAATTGAAATATACTATTAGAATATATGTCATGAACCTTTCAAAAAAAAAAAACGTATCCTTGCTAAAAGCTACAATTGCACATCTTTAAAATCATTAAATTGCTGATGCTAAATATTTTTTAAAAATTATTTAACTAATTACTCTGATTAAAATGTAGTAATTGCTTATTAATTGAGTTGTTGACTAGAATAAATATGAATAATCAAACTATGAAGAGAAACAATTTTCAAAGCATAAGATTATTAATCTCAGGACATAGTACTAGAACAATGAACCGTTAAATAGGCTTCATAAATTCCAATAAATTTTCTCAGGACATAGTACCAGAACAATGAACCGTTAAATTGGCTTCATAAATTCCAATAAATTATCTCATGACATAGTACCGGAACAATGAACCGTTAAATAGCTTCATTAATTCCAATAAATTCTTTCAGGACATAGTACCAGAACAATGAACCGTTAAATAGGCTTCATAAATTCCAGTAAATTCTCTCAGGACATTGTGCCAGAAAATGAACCGTTTAATTAATACGTTTCATAAATTCCAATAAATTATCTCAGGACATAGTAACAAAACCATGAATCTTTTAATTAGTTTCCTAAAAAACATGTTAAAAATTACTTTACATTACAGTATTCATTTCAGAAAAATAATAAAAAAAATTAAAAAGGTCTTTTATTTTTTCCTCCTAGATATTACACGCTTTATATAATCTACCTTATTATTATTATTATTATTATTATTATTATTATTATTATTATTATTATTATTATTATTATTATTATTACTATTATTATTATTATTATTAACAGATGTAATACGAGTAATAATAATAATATTATTATTATTATTGTTAATTTTACTAGACTATTATTATTATGTTATTATTATTATTATTATTATTATTATTATTATTATTATTATTAGTATTAGTAGTAGTAGTAGTAATAGTAGTAGTAATAGTAGTGGTAGTATAATTTTCCCTGTTCCCATTTTTCTCTTTATTAAAAATTTTTCCTTCTTTAGAACTTAACATCAATTAGTTTATAATGAAAATTTTATCCTAGTTACGAATTTATGCTCAAATGAAATGTTGTTTTACTTTATGAAGATGATTTCTAAAAAGTTGTTGATCTTATTCCTTTTCCCTCATTTTGTTGGAATAAAATCTGCGTTTGGGTGGGTTGAACCTAAGGATACAAGAATAGACCAATCTATTTACGACATTGGAGTTGGGATTTATGATGTAACTGGGCCTGCCTATGGAATAGATATGGTAGGATATAATCAGTATAATTTTATTAGTATAATGTAATAAAATATTTTATAATATAATATATAACAAAAGTATATTTTTCCATCAATTTCGATATATAGAAAAATCTTTTTTATTTTTTTATTTTTTTAAAAAAAAAAAAAAAAAAAAAATTTATTTATTTATTATTTCTCTAACTTGCTCTCTAAGGTCTATTTGTAGTGGTTATGGAAAGATTAATCCCTGAATTATCATGTAAACTAATTATATATAAATGAGAATGAGGTATATTAGGATGGTCATGGAGTGGGATAATATATATAACTATATTTTATTTAAGTTTTTTAACATATGTTTTTGACAGGATCTTAGTTTGTGGAAACTTGGGGCGTACGTTTTGGAGCAGGAAGTTGAGAAATTATACCTAATATTTTAATACATTGTTTTTGGGTATGGGTGGAATATGTAAAGGTATTTTTTTGATATGGAGGTTATTTATGAGTGACTGTATATATTCAAATGACTATTGTTAGATGTCGATAGGCACTTGTAATTAATATATATTACTTAGTTGGAATAGTGATTTTTTTTGTTCAGGACTGATATAATTATTATACGTTGAGTACGAGAATAGTGCGAGGATCAAGATAGGTGGTTGAGTTGAGGATTTATACTTGATAATTCTGGCTTTATGAAAATATGTATTAGTGAGTTTTGCATGAGTATGGATTGGATTTTAATATGATATATGTAAGTTATTTTCTAAGATTGTAGTACATAAGTGTTCTAATGGAGGTAGAGAATCGTAGGAGGTATAGCAGATTATGTGGAAGGTGTGATCTATTATCCTGGGTTATATGATTGAGGTATAGTGGATATATTAGTATGCTTCTTATTATCCATTATATTGTACTGGGAATTAATAGTATATTCGTGATATATATAATTTTTTGTTTTAATTGGTTAGGTATGTTTTGGCATGAAATCTATAGGTGTTTATAGGATGTATATTATTGTGATTGATTATACTAGGTGCATATATGTTAAGTATTGGAGAATTGTAGTGTTTGATTCCCTTTGAGAGGATGTTGCCGGGTGTGAGAGAAGGGGCGGAAGGGGAATTGGAGTTTCAATAGTTAAAAGAGAAGGCTATGTCTATGACGACGGATGCTGAGGATTTAGAGCTTATTTATTTATATGGGCGGTTGGTGGATGGAGAGTATTATTATGGACGTCAGCGTGACGAGAGTGAGATCGTAGGGGCGAAGCGAATTTCGGCCAATAAGGTGTTAGCTTGGGTAATTATGATATGTAAATGTGTTGGGTTGATCGTTGTAATGATGAAATTATCGTTATTAGTTTGATTTTTATAGTAAGGTAATTGTTATTTTGGAGAATTAGTGTATAGTAGATTATTATGGAATTATACCTGCCTTTGATTCTATTATTATCGTTGGCGTTAATTAGGTATTGTATTATTGTGGTTTTATCTATTATAGAATCTGTAGTTTGGTAATTGGTATATTATGATAGTTGAGATTTTGATATCAAAAACCCTATTAAACCTATTAAGGATTGTGGCATAATAAGAAATAAAGACGAATATAATAGGAGCTTTCGAAGAACCCTAATAAAAGATAGAATTGGTTAATTTTTAAACAGAGCATTAGATTGAGTTTTACTATCTTGTTATATTAAATAACAATTGCATCGGATCTCTTCTAGTCAGAGGTTGATGAGGAATTGAGTGGAAATTAGGGCTTCTTTGTGTTCGTTCTAGTACATCTCGTGAATTGTAGGCTCTTTTATTGCTTGTATTACTCGATATTTTAAGTTATTATTAAGATTTGTAATTAGCGGCTATGAAATTAGTTGTTTGGGGATGTATTATTTACTTTGTCTTCTTTAAATGAAATTTGCTATAAATTTATATAGTATTATATTATGGCTGATTGGAAAGCTTAGTACACCCTACAATATATTATAATATTTATGAGGTATGGGGGTAGGGCCCTACCTATACTATTATTTCTATTATTTGTAAAGTTATGTTAGTAAATATGTTAATTGTTTTCTTTTGATAGGGGTATGATATATATGACTGTGAATTATTAAT
Organism: Armadillidium nasatum; assembly: GCA_009176605.1. NCBI lineage: Eukaryota > Metazoa > Arthropoda > Malacostraca > Isopoda > Armadillidiidae > Armadillidium > Armadillidium nasatum. The sequence goes on along the minus strand of SEYY01000048.1, from coordinate 37,209 downwards.
GTAGGATATATCGGTTTTATTAAGTGATCTTATTCTATTATTTACCATGTGATAAGTTTTAATGCTAAGATGCTAGTAAGATGATAATAAGTTAATGTCAGGAAGCTTGATATGTAGTAGAGATTGGATTGTGTAGTTAGAGGGTATATGTATGTTACGATGTAGGTAAGGAGTTTTGTATATTTAATATATGTATAAATACGATTTCCAGTTGTTATTCTAGGATGTGTTTCCTCTGGGGTCTGATGGGTTATTATCTTGGTACCTAATAGCTGTGTTAGTGGGTGATAGTCCTATATTTATGAGTATTACTGACCTTCCTATGAATTATAGGTATTGTGATGTGATTCAAAGAGTTAGCTAGAATTATAGGTATAAGTTATAGTATATAGGTATATATGCAGTATACTGAATATGTAGGATTAGGGTGTATAGATGTATATGTTATTATGTGTGTGGGGTGCTGTGACTAAGATTTAAAGATTGTATGTTCAATAAATATGGTAGATCTTAGTTTATTATTATAGAAGTTATTGTGTCAGTAGTGAATAATGTTATATTGTGTTGTAGTGATCGAAACCAACAATTAAATGTTAATTCAAGAAAATGTTATTGTTTTATTAGCTACAGTAAGACTATTTTTAGTATTAGGCACGATTGTAGTATGGTCATAATATAGCTGAAATATATGAGCCTATATTGGTGAGATTCATGGTCAATTCAATAATAATCACATTAATAATAAAGAGAGTATTAGGAGTATGTTAGTTTAAATGAGCTTATGTGTGTTGACTGTGAGTACGACTTTTCTTGTGATCAAAGGGAGTGAACAAACTATAGTTATTTGTTACTTAGTTAGAAGAAGATATGTTATTAGATTTGGAAAGATTTTTTCGGTGGAGTGTATGTTGAAACTCGATTAATGTGATTAGTATTAAATGCATGTGTCATTGAGATATGTTTATATTAGGTATATGTATTTATGAGTGTTATTTAATTATTGTTACGGACTTAAGATATATAGTATGTTTAGGGTGAGTATTGCAGATGTGAAGCAATCTCTATGTGATGGTTTTGACAAGGTAAGTTATTTAGAATAAGGATAAGTAAATTTATTATTAATGAATATTTATATAATATGTACTAAGTATTTTAGTACATATGTTATAAGATAGTTTAGATTATTTTATAATATAGTTGGTGCAGTATTTGAGGTCTAATATGTATATGATATTAGAGAGACCAGGAGCTTTGCGAGTGCCGATAAAGTCCTAATGCAAATTTCTGCTAGCACTTCTATGTAATAGGAGGCCTATAAGACTGGTTGAGTGCACTGAAATTCGAGATGAGCTCCCATGTGAGAATTGATTATCAGAAACTCGATTAATAGGGTTAGATTTATAAAGGAGAGCAGAGTTATTGTGGATCACTTTATTTAGTAATACATGCGCGACAACGAGGATCCCTTCTAATTCTAGAACAATTTTTATAGCATAAGACCTTCTATTACCGCGGGTAGGAGGCGAGCATACTATTCGCGTTAGCCATTTAGAGACTTTCAAGTCTATGATAAATATTTCAAAAAAAAAGAGGTATAAAAACAAACAATATAATGTACTTGCTATTTTTTGAGCTTCGAGTTTTGTAACATGGACGAATATCTGCTTGAATTTCAGAGTATAAAGACCCAGCTGATTAAATATAACAGGAGGAGAATCTTTCAAGATTTACCTTACATCATTTAAATACAAATGAAAAAAAAAAAAAATCACATATTAGTAAACTTTTAGAAACTCTTTTATAAAATGGAGTTTTTATTCGATATGTCAATTTAAATTTTTTTAATAGATTAATCTAAATATATATATAATATATAAATATACAAAGTTTTTGACTTCAATTTATTCCACATCAGTTACAATAAATTTTACTTAGGCAGTTCGAGAGTATATGGATCTACGCAACTTATGATAATTTTCTGGAGCACATTAAGTTAGAAAACTCATATAATAATAATTCAATGTATTAAATTTTCTTAAAAGATATTAAAAATTTAATATTTTATATTATTTATTAATATTTTTAAGGAGAGGCTATACGATACAAAATACATAAATATATTACAGTATTTAATTTAATAATTTAATTTAATTAATTATATATTATTATAATAAATTTTTTTTTTTTTTTTTTTTTTTTTTTTTTTTTT
>SEYY01000048.1:20000-30000 GCA_009176605.1 Armadillidium nasatum | reverse complement strand
TGGTGACCCAAAGCCTGATGTGAAAGCGTGCCACGCGCCTAAGCCCATCTTTCTTAACACTGGAAGTGTATATATATATATATATATATATATATATATATATAATATATATATATATATATATATATATATATATATATATATATATATATATATATATATATATATATATATATATATATATATATATATATATATATATATATATATATATATATATATATATATATATATATATATATATATATATATATATATATATATATATATATATATATATATATATATATATATATTAGGGACTCACTGGTCACTTTCAATTGGCCATATAGGTAATTTAATTGTGTGTGGTGAGCTTCTTATTTAAGTTTGTTCTTTTTTTGAGCTATCTTTTAACTTAAATTAAAACAGCTTCCTCTACAAAACGAATCCTATAAGTAGCCAATGCAGAAACGTTTTTATCCACGGCATATATAGGGTTGAGTCTAAAGCTAAAAGATTAATAAACTGTCCCCTACTTTCAAACTCTCTTGACCCCCTATCTCTGCGACGTGTCGTTAGCGCACTTTCTCTTTTCTATAGGTATTGCCATGGCAGGTGCTCGAGGGAATTGATCTCTCGCATTCCTCCACCTTTGCGTCGTCCTCGTTGAACAAGGGGTGCCCTGCTCTCGCACCAGTTTTGTGTGGAAGTGGGAAACTCCAGGCTAGCTCGTTGTGGTGCCTACTTCTTTCCAGTCACCTCTTTTCTGTGGAACTCTTTACCATCATCTATTTTTCCTCCTGCATTTAATCTTCCACTCTTCAAGTGAGGGATGTGCGTTAGGTCTGTTTGAGTGAGTTTTCTTCCTCTGTTTGTGCCCCCTCCATGAAAAGGGATGTGCCCGTGAGTGGTGGCGTTTCTGTAAAAAAAAAAAAAAAAAAAAAAAAAAAAAAAAAAAAAAAAAAAAAAAAAAAATTATAAGACCTTTAGCAGCTACAATTATTCTCAACATATAATAATTACGTTATATTCAAACGTATCAAAAAATTTTCCTTTACCTTTATTACTTTATTTTTAAGTTTATAACTAACGTGTGTTTCGTAATTGATAATGATTGTTTCTGTTTTTATTGCTAAATATTATCGAGTTATTTACGGAAATCTGTAACGTGTGTGTGAAATAAAATGGGGTAAATAATTAATAATTTTAAAACCTACTGTTTTTGTTACAGAATCTGCCCAAAAAGATTTTACATTTTTCCTCATATCTTTCATCCTTATCGTCACAAATAGTGTTAAACTCTAAATCAGGGGTTCTCAACCCATTTTTTGATTGTGAACCCCCCTGAGTCCTAAGTTTACGTATTTGGATCCCCTGACGACGTAAAAAATCAAATTTTTTGCGTCAATAGCCAATCAAAATATTGATTTGATTTGATATCACCTCAGATATCAGATTATGATACTGTATGTCAGCAGCTCTCATATATATATATATATATATATATATATATATATATATATATATATATATATATTATATATATATATATATATATATATTATATATATATATATTATATATATATATATATATATATATATTATATATATATATATATATATATATATATATATATATATATATATATATATATATATATATATATATATATATATATATATATTATATATATATATATATATATATATATATATATATATATATATATATATTTAATTAACTGCAGTACGATTTTCCATACACTTGGCATCCAAGAATAATTGACACTCAGATGGGTAGGGTGGGTAAGTTTTTAATTGTAGCAGCGTCAGGAGAGTACACCACAATGGCTGGAAGACGTCTCAAAAATAAGGTAACTATAAAATTTGTTCAAGTATGTCCAAATAAATAGTCTAAGCTATATTATTCTTAAATTTAATATGTATGCAAAAAAAAAAAGTAATATTAATGAGTGACCTTTTATTATTATTATTATTATTATTATTATTATTATTATTATTATTATTATTATTATTATTATTATTATTATTATTATTATTATTATTATTATTATTATTATTATTATTATTATTATTATTATTATTATTATTTTATTATTATTATTATTATTATTATTATTATTATTATTATTATAACCAATATTATTTTAGTAATATTTTTTCTTATTATTATTATTATTATTATTATTATTATTATTATTATTATTATTATTATTATTATTATTATTATTATTATTATTATTATTATTATTATTATTATTATTATTATTATTATTATTATTATTATATATATATTATAAATTATTATCATTATTATTATTATTATTATTATTATTATTATTATTATTATTATTATTATTATTATTATTTTTATCAGATAGTACAAAAAGCTTCGGATCACGGATTACATGACTCTATTGCAGTAATTGCTGGATTGAGCAATGTCTATTCTCATTACATAACAACATTCGAAGAATATCAGGTTCAAAGATACGAAGGAGCCTCAACTCTCTTTGGACCAAATACTCATGAAGCTTATATGTATCAGTATGCCTACCTTTTCGAATCTATGGCTAAGGTAGTTTATTATTCATTTAATTAAAAAAAAAAAAAAAAAAGTAGATTATTATTATTATTATTATTATTATTATTATTATTTATTATTTTATTATTATGTGTATATTATTATTATTATATTATTATTAGATTATTATTATATTATTATTATATTAATTATTATTATTATTATTATTATTATTATTATTATTAATTATTAGAATAATGTAGTTTTTGTAAGAAATTCTGATTTAAGAGTGTAGATATAATTAATATTATAGGAAACTTTATTTTATTTTATTTTATTTTAATTAGTTAACTTTCTACAATCTTCTCTTTTGATGAGGCTGGAAAATTGCATTGATTTTATTTTATTTTATTTATGTTTTATTTGTTGCACGTAATATACTAGATACAAAAGATATATAATGTATTTACCTAATGTTGATAATAATAATAATAATAATAATAATAATAATAATAATAATAATAATAATAATAATAATAATAATAATAATATATAATAATAGATACTCAATGTTGAAATTTTGTAAGTGTGTGATGAATTTAATAATAAAATAGGAAACACTTTTCAGGGAACCATTCTCGACAAAGGTCCTCCTCCTCCAGATTTGTACGATAAACAACTTAGTTTCCTTCCTGCGCATCTTTTCGATTCTCCTTATAACATGAAAAAATTTGGTGACGTCATTACTCAGCCTCGATCCTTTGCTCATTATGGAGAGACTCAAGTCGCTGTCTTTGTAAGTATAATTTTGTTTGATATCATTGGATTAGGATATTACTTATCATTTATTTATCTATCTATTTATCTATCTATCTATCTATCTATCTATCTATCTAATCTATCTATCTATCTATCTATCTATCTATCTATCTATATCTATCTATCTATCTATCTATCTATCTATCTATCTATCTATCTATCTATCTATCTATCTATCTATCTATCTATATATATATATATATATATATATATATATATATATATATATATATATATATATATATATATATATATATATATATATATATATATATATATATATATATATATATATATATATATATATATATATATATATATATATATTAACTCAGTAAGATTTGAAACGATTTTGACAAACGTTTTCGGACTAGTGTCCCTTTTTTTTTAATTTGAAAGAGTTATTGATATGATTTTAAAGTTTTATTAAAATTTTTAATTTTTTTTAAAAAAAGTAATTTTTTTTTATTAATCAATAAGTTAAAAAATAAATTGTCCATTTTAACTGAAAGGTCGGTGGAAATCCACGAAACAATCTGAGACTTGGCGAAACATTCTTAACTGTAGAGAGAAAAATGAACGAAACTCATTGGAAAATCGTTGCAACTGATTCCAGTTGGGAAACCAGGTAAATAAGATTTAAATTAATATTAATTAACAGGTAAGTGTAAAAAAGTGAATTTAATGAAAACGTTCTTGAATTCTGTAAAGATTTTATCTATTTTATTTTTATACTTTGTTTTAAAATCAAATGCAAATATAATATGGTAATATTTTATTACAAAAAGTACTTATAAAATTTTTACAATATAGTAACAAGGAAATAGTAGTTATTTTAGTTAATTATCATGTTGAATAATTTAACATAAAGAATAAATTGTTAATACATAATATAAATCTTCTTCTTCTTCTTTATTATTATTATTATTATTATTATTATTATTATTATTATTATTATTATTATTATTATTATTATTATTATTATATATTATTATTATTATTATTAATTTCTTCTTCTTCTTCTTCTTCTTCTTCTTCTTCTTCTTCTTCTTCTTCTTCTTATTATTATTATTATTATTATTATTATTTTTATTATTATTATTATTATTATTATTATTATTATTATTATTATTATTATTATTATTATTATTATTATTATTATTATTATTATTATTATTATTATTATTATTATTATTGATAGTAGTTGAAGCAAGAAATTATATTATAATTTCAGATTTATCTTTGAGAAAATCTCCGAAATTTTAGGAACAGGAAAAGCGACTGTTTATTGGGACATCCCACTACATACTCAAAATGGAACTTACAGAATAAAACACTTTGGCAACTGGAAAAGAATCTTCACAGGAGCTATAGAAGAATACGAAGGAGTATCTCAAGAATTTACTGTAAGTTTAAAATATTGATACACAAATAGGAAATTAATGAATTAATGTTGAAGATGAAATTGGGGTTGGAATTGGGGTATAGCTGCAGATCAGAATTGGGTCATAAAATAGCTCGAGTATGGGATATGGGTTCAGAGCTGTTATTCCTATTTGGGTTATAGCTTTAACTCAGATTTTAGAAATATTTGAAAATCGGATTTGGTTTCATCATAGTTGGAACTCAGATTTGGGCCATTCCTGTGCACGTAGTCTCGTCTTAATAGTATTAGTATAATTTAGTTGTTTCATGAATTAGAGAGAAGCAACTCAGAGTTATATATATATATATATATATATATATATATATATATATATATATATATATATATATATATATATATATATATATATATATATATATATATATATATATATATATAAATGTGAGTGCTTGCGTGTGTGTAGGTATGCAATGAGCCCTCAGGAATGAACATCTAAACATATGTTATAATTTCTCAGTTAATATAGTTAAATTGTTTATTTATTTATTTATTTATTTATTTATTTATTTGTAATGAACAGGTAACAGAAATTGCAGGAGGACAAGGCATGTCCGAAGGAGGTCACAGAAAACAAATTCATTCCTAGTCCTTCAATTCTAACTTACAATTCCAATGAATTAAAACATATAATAAAGACTGCCAAAACTTTAATATTTAAATTTTAATTACTTTCTTTATTCAATGTTTAATATTTTTATATTATTATTATTATTATTATTATTATTATTATTATTATTATTATTATTATTATTATTATTATTATTATTATTTATTATTATTATTATTATTATTATTATTATTATTATTATTATTATTATTATTATTATTATTATTATTATTATTATTTTATTATTATTATTATTATTATTATTATTATTATTATTATTATTATTATTATTATTATTATTATTATTATTATTGACTTAAATATTATTTAAATTTTAAAACTATTTAATCATAAATTTTAGTAGAATAGTCAAATAGTCACTCTGTATTTTGTCGTATATTCACTCTATTTAATTAATAACTTTTAGTGATTGCATCCGCATCCGCATCCGTGGAGCATCCACATCAAAATTAACATCCGCATCAGCATCCTCATTTGACGAAAGTTCTACATCCGCATCCGCACTTCACCAAAATTCGGTATCCGCATCCGCATCCGCATCCGCATCCGCAAATGAGAAAATATGACATCAGATCCATAATGACTATTTACACCTTAATATAAAGTGAAGGGGCCACGGATAACTGGCCCCTCTTAAAACAAAAGGATCGTAATATTTAAGTTTTATTCAGGGACATTAATATTAGTTATGCCAAAAAAAAAAAATTAATTTAAATAAAAAATTAAATAGCATAATTTAATAAATGTTAATTAAAAATCATTTGTATAAATTTATACACAATAAAAAATGATTAAATTGCTTTAAAAATTTTATCCTTCTTGGGAAACTTTCAGTCACAGTATTTCAAGATCAGAGTTTAAAAAAAAATAAATAAATAAAAAAAAAAAAAAAAAAAAAAAAAAAAATTTTGAAAACATAAAAAGAGGAAAAACCTGTAAAAAATCTGGAAGAACCTTAGAAATAAGGAGAAACTCTAAAAAACAAAGAGGAGCACAAAATTATTCACAGAGATTATCTTATGGAGCTTATGGAATTAGGAATAAAGTGTGCTAAGAGACATAATAATAGCAATAATAATAATAATAATAATAATAATAATAATAATAATAATAATAATAATAATAATAATAATGATAATAATAATATTAATAATAATGATAATAACAATAATAATAATAATAATAATAATAATAATAATAATAATAATAATAATAATAATAATGAAGGATAATAATAATAATAATAATAATAATAATAATAATAAAAATAATAATAATAATAATTAAAAAATCTAAAAACTTTTTTTCAGTTAAAAGAAAAATGAAATGTTTTACAATAGGGTAGAATAAAAGAATACAAATATGTTAAAATTTTTGTTAATGATAAATATACTACTACTACTACTACTACTACTAATAACTAATAATAATAATAATAATAATAATAATAATAATAATAATAATAATAATAATAATAATAATAATAATAATAATAATACGATAATTAGAAACTGAAAAACCAAAAGGAATTTTCATTTTATATTTAAAAATAGTAATAAAATGACTGGTCAAATAAAGGTATTTGTCACGTATTATTAAGTAGTAAAACTGGATTCAAAATACAAAGTTTGGACAGAATAGTTTACTACATATTTTGATAAAGTTCTTTACAATGAAGAGAGTTGATTATATTATAAAATGATAACTTAAGAGAGTTGATTAATTCCTATTATAAATTCTTATAGGTAGGTTTGTAATTCTAATCTTGATAACTTGAGAAAGAGTATTCAATTCTAATCAAGAGAACAGATTATAGGTAGCTTTATATTCCTATTCTTATCTTGATAACTTTAGAGAACAGATTATAGGTAGCTTTGTATTCCAGTTCTTATTTTGATAACTTAAGAGAACAGATTATAGGTTTGTATTCTAATTCTTATCTTGATAACTTTAGAGAATAGATTATAGGTAGCTTTGTATTCCAGTTCTTATTTTGATAACTTAAGAGAACAAATTATAGGTATCTTTGTATTTCAATTCTTATCTTAATAACTTAAGAGAATAAATTAAAGGAAGCATTGTATTCCGATTCTTATCTTGATGACTTTAGAGAACAGATTATAGGTAGCTTTGTATTTCGATTCTTATCTTGATCCTTTAAAGAACGGATAATAGGTAACTTTGTATTCCTTCAATTTGAAGTTGAAGAATTTTAGAGTAATTTCTACTTTATCAAATTGGCAGCAATAACTTTGGCTCTTCTTTTGTCATACATGACAATAAGTATTAGTAGTATTAATATTAGTAATATTGGTATTATTATTATTAGTAGTAGTAGTATTACGCATATTTTGCACTTATTCTACTTAGCAGGTCTCTTAATCTATTGACTGAGGAATAAAAGGCAGCATTTTTTTTTATCTCAATTTTAGAAACGATTGTAAAGGAAATTTCGAAAATTATAATCTTTTAATTTAATATCATTAATAATAAAAGAATTGAAAAGAACACCAAGAATCAAATAAAAAACGAAAAATAAATAAATAATGGAAAATAAAAAATAAATAAATAAATATAAAAAAGTGAATAAATAAAAATTTAACCAATAGTAGTATACTGCTAAACTTTTAATCTAGTTTAGGGGAGATATTCTTATGAGACAAACTATTAGTGGACTACATTACCGAAGTAAAGTGAAAATGTTTATTTATTTAAATTCTGCAAGGTTATATATATATATATATATATATATATATATATATATATATATATATATATATATATATATATTATATATATATATATATATATATATATATATATATATATATATATATATATATATATATATATATATATATATATATATATATATATATAATATATATATATATATATATATATATATATTATTATATATATATATCAAACGATTTTTTTTTATGAAGTATCGATTTTTTTATAAGTATCGATTATTTTATATGCGCAATGTTTACGATAGGTGGTGAACTAAAGAACCTATTCGACTTTATTTAAGTGTACCCTAAAAATTTACTTTTTCGTTATTTCAAAGAAAATTTTTCTAATCTATAACTATTGTAAATTTGATCTTGTGGTAATAATAATAATAATAATCATAATAATAATAATAATAATAATAATAATAATAATAATAATAATAATAATAAATAATAATAATAATAATAATAATAATAATAATAACATTAATTATAATAATAATAATAATAATAATAATAATAGTAATAATAATGAAAATGAAAATAATAATAATAATAATAATAATAATAATAATAATAATAATAATAATAATAATAATAATAATAATAATAATAATAATAATAATAATAATAGTAATAATAATGATAATAATAATAATAATAATAATAATAATAATAATAATAATAATAATAATAATAATAATAATAATAATAGCTGCAATTATTATTTTTCGATCCCCAAGGAATTCTCATCTATTGTTTGTTCTATTTGACACTAAACTTTACTGCTACGCTCAATCTCTGATGAAAACTTTTGGCCAATTGATGATAATTTTTCCTTCTTTGATTTCTCACATTCCTTTCGTCTTAACATACTTTCAGGCTCCGTGGTTCATGATCAGGGCATGTCGGGCTTTAATTTAGCAAAGTTTCTGACTTTTAACTCATACCGACTTCCTGTCTTAATTAAAATACTTTCAGACCCAGTTCTCCAGCTCTCTGAAAAAGGGCTTTTAAGGGAATACACATTGGTTTCCATTGAACTTCAAAATTTTAGTCGATAAATAGTTCTTCAATTTATTCAGGATCAGGACATGTCGAGCTTTAATTTTGCCCAGTTTCTGACGTTCAACTCATACAGAATTCCTGTAGGGTTCTATTCTTTCCAACCCTAGATGGCAACTATATACATACATATATATATATATATATATATATATATATATATATATATATATATATATATATATATATATATATATATATATATATATATATATATATATATATATATATATTTATGTATATGTGTGTGTGTGTGTGTGTGTGTATGTGTGTGCCTGCCTGATAGCAACTAATAGATAACATAATTTTACTTAAATATTTAACTAATAGAAATCGTGCCCTAAAATCTAATATGGTCACGAAAATTTGAATTATTTTACTACTTTTTTTTATAATTAATATAAATTTTTTTCATTTTTTTTATTATTAAGTAAATTAAAAATTTATTTATTATTTTGAAAGGAATGTTCTGAAACAGGTATTTAGTAAAAGAAATATTGATTCTTTGTACAATATCATCAATATATAGAACCTGTTGGAATAATGAATAGATATATATATATATATATATATAATATATATATATATATATATATATATATATATATATATATATATATATATATATATATATATATATATATATATATATATATATATATATATATATATATATATATATATATATATATATATATATATATATATATATATTATTTCAACTCTTGTGGACGAAGGCTAGAGACTTACCAAAATTTTCACCAGAATTAGGGA
>SEYY01000047.1:62472-81142 GCA_009176605.1 Armadillidium nasatum | reverse complement strand
GTATGTCAAGGAATGGAAGTGAATTATTGGTTTCATGTTCACATGTGAATTGAATATTTGTGTGTTGTTTGTTAATGTATTGGAAGAAGAGGTCGGAATGGGATTTGTGCTTGAATATGAGGAAGCAGTCATCTATATAACGTTTGTATATAATGGGTTTAAAGTCGGGGGGACATTGGTTTAGCCAGATGGTTTCAAAATGTGAGAGGAAGATGTTAGCGAACGTGGGACCAAGGGGTGATCCCATTGGCATGCCGTCTATTTGTTTGTAAAAGTGATCTTCAAAAGTGAAAATGGTGTCGATTACAGCAAGTGATAAACAAACCTAATATACCCCTTCTCCCAATCCTTTCCTCCATTAATACTCCTTCATATAATCTTTGTAAATTCCTTGTGCCTCACTTAGACCATCTCACAAAAAATGAACATACAGTCTCCGACTCCTTCACCTTTGCAAAATATATACAATCCCTTAACCTCCCCAACTGTTTTATGACCAGTTTTGATATTACCAACCTTTTCACCAATATACCAGTTCATGAAACCTGTAATATCATTCTGAATAGCAATACCCATACAAAACTAGGCTTAACCAAACCTTTATTCCAACAATTTTTATCACTTTTGAAGATCACTTTTACAAACAAATAGACGGCATGCCAATGGGATCACCCCTTGGTCCCACGTTCGCTAACATCTTCCTCTCACATTTTGAAACCATCTGGCTAAACCAATGTCCCCCCGACTTTAAACCCATTATATACAAACGTTATATAGATGACTGCTTCCTCATATTCAAGCACAAATCCCATTCCGACCTCTTCTTCCAATACATTAACTTAATTAAAAACAACACACAAATATTCAATTCACATGTGAACATGAAACCAATAATTCACTTCCATTTCTTGACATACTTATATCACATACACCCCAAGGTTTTACTACCTCAGTATTCCGTAAGCCAACCACATCTCTCTTAGGACTCAATTTTCTAAGTTCCACATCATACTCTTTTAAGCTAACTACCATATCCGGATACTTACATAGATCATACTCAATATGCTCAAACTGGTATAACTTCCATCTTGAACTCCTTTACCTACAAAAATTCTTTACTTTTAATTTTTATCCAAACACTCTTATTGAAAACACTATTTTCAACTTTATCTCAAACATCTTCCGCCCCACTACTCGTTTCCCCACTGTTCCTAAACTTCAACTTTACATCAAAACTCCCTACTTAGGGACACTCACTCCTTCCTTCAATAAAGAATTAAACTCTCTTCTCCAATCATTCTTTCCCATATAAAAGTACACTTAATAGGAATCAATTCCTTCTCAATAAACTCGTTCTTTAAATATAAAACAAAACTGCCAACTCTGCTTGTGTCTTCTGTAGTTTACCTTTTCTCTTGTACGAGCTGTAATGCTCGTTACGTTGGCCAAACAGGCCTACAACTTAAGCTCAGAATCCATAAGCATCTCGGCACCTCCTTCCGTACGAATCTACCTCTCCTTTCCCTTGAAAACTCCCCCATTCGTGACCACTCATCCTCCCAAAATCACCCCTACAATTTACAGATTTTAGTATCTTGACATCTTCTTCAAATACCTTAGACCGCAAAATATTAGAATCATTGCATATCAGACAACTCCAACCTACTCTTAATCAATCAGCCTCTTCCACCTCTCTCCTGATAGCTTAACCTCAATTCATCCAGCTATAACCTTATCATTAAATAACCTTAATTTTACCCCCTAATACACCCGTTTCATCCATTCATATTTTTAAAAATTTTTACAACCAAGTAATTACAAACTACAATCTGTTTGACAAAATCTCAATTTGCTTATTTGTTAATTTGTACTCACCTTGTTCACAATAGTTTAGTGTGCTTAATTTATAGTTAATATTTATTTTTATTTATTTTTATTTTTATTTTTAGTTTTATTATTTTTTTTTTTTTTTTTATTTTTTTTTTTTTTTTGTTTTTATAATTATCTCTTACATTTATACTGATTGTTACATATTTTATTTCATTTACAGATGATATTGATAATGGGTTTAGATAACCCGAAACGTCTATCATATGAACTGTCATTTATTTATTTCATATTGCCTTTAGCATCTATTATTAAAGCTTAATAAAATGATATCTTTTCCTGCATTGCTAGCAACATTATTTATTATTAAGTTAAGGTTCCCTAGGAACAGACCTATTTCAACTATATATATATATATATATATATATATATATATATATATATATATATATATATATATATATATATATATATATATATATATATATATATATATATATATATATATATATATATATATATATATATATATAGCTCAGTTGGCAGAGCGCTCGCTTAGCACGCGAGAGGACCGAGGCTCGAGGCTCGGTCGGGACGTGGGAATTTGAGTCATTCCCATTTACGCTAGCTCTGGCTCACTCAGCCGTTAATGAGTACACTAGTGAAATGCTTGTCACTGGTGGGTAATAATCCGGTATCCGCGATAGGTCTGGCCAACCAGCGGTGTAGCCGTTAGGCCCTTGCTACCCTGTGGCCTTCCTCGAAGGGCTCCAATTGACAGGACTTGTCCTACCTGAGAGTTGGTGATTTTATTTTATTATATATATATATATATATATATATATATATATATATATATATATATATATATATATATATATATATATATATATATATTATATATATATATATATATATATATATATTATTAATGCTATTTGTTTGAAGCGAGATATAGCCTCCCAAACTTTGGGAAGTTATGAAATTTGGTCAAAAGTGGACCGTCTTGAAGGCTATATCTCGAAACCAACAAATCGTATTGAATAAAGTATAGAGAGGAATTTGTAGCCCCATTCCTCCTCTATACACCTACCAAAAATAAATGTTATAGTTGTAGTTTTTTTGTTCTAATTTTTTTTGTCTAAAAAGGTGGAATTTTTTTTTTTTTTTTTTCGATAGTTGTTCAGTTTTGGGATTATTACAATTTTTCTCTAACTCTGGGAACAAAAGTCTTATACAAGTTTTTGTTGCCAATAGAATTCTGATAATACAGTACAAATTTCAGGTAATTCCGAAATGTGGTTTGGCCCAGCCATTCATTTGAAAAGGGTTAAATTTCCACAAAAAAAAAAAAAGGAAAAAACATTTTTTTGATAGTTATAGTCTCAGAAAACGTTAGAAATGTCCTTTTTTCTCTCCGGCAAAAAAACTATATACACTGAAAACTTCAGGAGAATCTGCTGAAAATAAAAAAAAAAATTTTGAAATTGGATTATCATAAGTATAATTTCCCATTTTAACCCCGGCAGGCAAACCCCAGTTTTCCCCTATTTTTTGCCGGGGTCGGGGCCTCGGTCGGTTCATACATCTAACTATATGTAGTCGGATTCGTGATACAATCCAACTCACTTGTTTTTAATATCAAAGAAAAAAATAAACATTATTAAAATGACTTTTTATTAACTTCAAAGTATCACAACCATTCTTTATTCAAATTGATGTTCTTTTCATTCTTGTCAATAATGTTTAATAAATTTTTAATCTGCAGGAGCTCTTCCTACTATCAGTGTTCTTATTGTTTTTCCATTGATTCATTAAATAAAATATTCTAGATCGTTTTGATAGATAAGATGATTGTTTTTATTATTAATCAAATTTTTTTAAGCAGTTAATATTATTCTATTTAAAATGAAGTTAAAAGATATTTAAAACATATGCCATTTTTAAGAACAATACCTTATGTATGTATGTCAGTCATTATGTCTGCAGTCGTTCTTGTTAAAATTATTGGAGTCTCGTATCCCTTTTCGTATCGACCATTCTGGACTTTTATCTTTGTAAAGTATGACAAAGATAGATGTCACGCAAAATGGGAATATATATAAAAGATTTAATTTATGGTAAAAATAATAATATTATTATTTTTACCATTATTTTTTTTTACTTCTGTGGATATTATTTTTGTATCTCTATCCGAGTCTTCTTTTTTACTGACTTTTGTTTTTTTCTTCTTCTGTCATTTTTGGGACCAACTTTTCTTGAGTTAACCTTGCAAAAGTATGACAGATATAGATGTTTTTTTTAGTATTTCAGTATAGTATTAATAATATTGCATTATTATTAATAATATATTTCTTTTTCTTAAATTAGCTCTTCCAAAAACTGGTGGAGGCGAGAACATGTTGAGGAATATATGCCAACTTACAGCAAAGATCACAAACCTTTCCTCGACTATTTGAGAAGGATGAAACTCATAGAAGAAAATGAACGCCCTTCGAAGAACCAAATTTTGGTTAAATTTTTGGATTCATCACGAGAAATGTTCAATATTTTGGAGCCTCATATGGTTATATTCAGTTTGTATATCGCTGCATTGCTCGTTGCACTTACCAAGAGAAAGTTTTTCTAAGTTTTCAAATTTTTTTTTTTATATTAACTTTTGTCCATGGTGTTTATGTGTGTGTAAGTTAACGTATTTTAAAGAAAATATATATTATATATATATATATATATATATATATATATATATATATATATATATATATATATATATATATATATATATATATATATATATATATATATATATATATATATATATATATATATATATATATATATATATATATATATATATATATATATATATATATATATATATATATATATATATATATATATATATATATATATATATATATATATATATATAATATGTGTGTGATAAATTTTGTGCCGTTTAGTTTCTGATTAAAGTTGATAGATTATCTACAAGGTACAAATTATTAATTTCTATTCACTTTATTATTATTATTATTAAAATCTTATTAAATGCTCAAGTTTTAAAGCAGAATATTTATTATCAACAGTCTGATCAATTTTTTTTTATTATGAGTTCAGTACATATTAATATTTTCATATAGAAAATTGTGGTGAGTAATTATTGTATCAAAAAAAATTTTTTTATATGGTATATTGTTGTGTAATTTTAATACTTATTCAGAAATGTATTGTCGCGTGGGAAAGAGACAGATGTTGGGGTTGTAGGTTGTCTAACGGTTGTAATACAGTATATATATATATATATATATATATATATATATATATATATATATATATATATATATATATATATATATATATATATATATATATATATATATATATATATATATATATATATATATATATATATATATAAGGGAGGGATTATAAGATTTTAAAATAAGGTATTAGCCTTTTTTTTCCGTCACCACTAAACATTGATTATCTGGAGAGGGGTCAAGACCGATTTCTTTATTAAAGTAAATCTTGTAAACTTTACCTATAATATATTACAATGTTAATGATAATTGTAATGATTTACAGTTTACCTTTGAAATTAATTATATTCAATATATTATTAATATTATTATTATTTTAGTGTTTAATATTCATATTTTTTTTTTGATTTACTTCAAATGTATTATCATTTGCAGATTGACATTGCCACATTTAATTCCGTTTCAAAAGATCCAGAAACAGTTGATTGTATAAAGATATTATTATTATTATTTTTATTCAATTTTTTAAATTTTTTTTACCACCATTTATATTTCTTAATTTTACTAATGTAGATTAATATCAGGGTCATGTCTACCTTTTAAATAAATACTGCCATAGCCCACTGGGCTTCCACTTAATTAAACCCATAATTATTATTATTATTATTATTATTGGATTAAGTATTTACTCTTAATTTTATATGTTTGTTCTGAGATAGTTAGACATTGCAGTTAGATAGTAGTAGTAGTTGTAGATGCAGTAATATATGATAATTAGAGTAGTATTGTATATATATATATATTATATATATATATATATATATATATATATATATATATATATATATATATATATATATATATATATATATATATATATATATATATATATATATATATATATATATATATAAATTTTATGTTGTATTGTTACTTGTTTTATTTTATATTTTTTTAAAATTTACTAAATTTTAATTAAAATATTTATTATTATTATTATTATTATTATTATTTTTTATTATTGTTATTATTATTATATACTTATTTTGATGTAATATTTTTTGTTACCATTGAAAAGTTGAGATTATCTTTTGTTGTACAGTATGTGTAGAAACAGGAGTAGAGGTATTTCTTGTCAATATTTAGGAATAATAAGTATATTTTCCTGTACTTTATATATTTGCAGTAGTATTTGTAATGTTAGTAATAGTGATGGTAAAAATAGTTGTAATCTCGCACTGGTTTCACCCCTTCATATTTACAGTTCATCTGTAAATTTCCAATTTACTTACAATTTACTAACCATAATGTTAGTGAACGTTATTATTTTGTTTATTATTAATATTTTTTATCCTAAATTCCTTAGGAAATTTAAACATTAGCCTAATAATATTTTTATAATATAAAAATGTTTGGCTTTGTGTGTTGTGAATGAATATGTCTATTTGAATGTGAATGAGGTATTGAGAGGTACTGAATCTCAAATCCGTGTTCCCAGTTTGACCTTTCTTATAGTATCGTGTTCCTTTGCTTAGAATTTGTAGTATAAACTGTACATTCTCTAAGTGTCTTAATGGGCTTCAGTGTAATGGAATACTACAAAGGATGACCAGTTTCATTACAATAAATAATTAAGTGTATGTTACAGGGTGTTTGTTGTTATGCAATTAAAATAAAAGTCCAATTTCAAATTAGTTATCCCATTGAAAATTATATATAAAAAAGATGTTTTTAATTTTTTTTTTTTTTTTCATTTAAAAATGTGTGCAAGTTCTTTTCATTTTTAATTTTAACTGTATTAGTAAATTTATAATGAGAATTGTATGTCTTTATTGATAATCTTTTATTCGGCCTTGTCAAAACTATTAAATAGTTTTCGAATAAGTAAAGTGTTATGAATTAAAAATTAGACCAACCATATTATTATTATAGCGATAGAGGCTTTAAGATCCTCACTGAGGGAAAGTTTAGAGCTGGAGGCAGAGATGTCCCTGTCCTTGTGGAAAGAACAGCTGATATATTCCTTATTGTACCCAGTTTCTTGCTTCATCGGCCTTGCCCTCTCTGCTACAGCTCGTCAACCAAATTCCATCTTATTGACCATTTCCTGGGTTGTGACTTTGTATTCACTTTTCTCGACCTACCTCAGCGAGCAATCATGCAGTACGGGTTCATCCCATCTGCTGTATGCTTAGGTGTGCATCCATTACAGGAGGGGACGCGCACACTACAAAGTTTAGGGATTCTAACATGACCTATAAGAATGCCCGCACAGACTCAGTGTTTTCTATACCGACGGTTCTAGAACGAATGTGGGAGTGGGAACATCGGTTGTATTTCCGGACATTACTCTTTCTCACACTCTGCAATCTTCTTCGTCTGTATTTTCAGCCAACCTGATGGTGGTGGTTATGATTGTATATAAGATAAGCAACCTTACAACGTCTGATAGTTATACCATCTCAGGCGTTGCATGACCAGTCAGCAAGAAACCCTTTGATCTCTGGTGTTCAAAGGCTCATCTGCTTTGCTGCATGTAAAGAGAAGTATCGTATTCTGTTGGGGTTCCTTCCCGTGTGGATGTTCCGGGGAACGAACTAGCCGATTGGGAGGCCAAACGCACAGCAAACCACAGGACACTGAATGAACAGTATCTTTGCAGACTCCCAAATGATTTTAACATAACCATTCTTCGAGGCTTCATTTCATACTGGCAAACATGTTGGGCGGAGAATTCACGTGGCGCCAAACTACGAAACATTAAATCTCATTGGTCAATGGTAATCTTCATACAGAGGAAGACGCTACCTTGAGGTGGTTCTGGCTCGATTACGCGTAGGACATGCCAACATCGCTCATGGATTCCTCTTGACAAGGGAAATCCCCGTCCTGTCCGTTTTGCTGTTCGAATTGCTTTCTTTCTATCATCCATATCTATGTGGTCTAAGAGAATCTCAGCTTTCAGGCTGGAGTTCTTTTCTGAAATGCGTATTATTCCTCCAATTTCACTTTGCGCGTGTCCTTTCTGCATCATTTCACTTTTGTAGTGACTGCATTTTTATCTAATAATGATCCTGCATAAGATCTAACTCCGGTTAGAATAAATTTGGCGTTTAGTCAAGGGCCTTCTGCTTTTGTTTGTTTACAGATACATTGTAGCCTCCTTTTCTGCGTGCTGTGTCCCTGTAAATCTACTTTTTTAAAAAAATGTGCTCATTTACTGTTGTGTAGATGCTAAAAGAAGTATTTTTTATGGAAATTTAAAAAGAAAGGTGAATCTCAACATCACTTGGGCTCTCAAACCGACCTCTTCCTGACCACTTTTAGTCAAGAGAAGATCAAGGGCTTCGAAGTAGTTGTTACTTGTCTTACCCAACCAATATTCCTCCATAACGAAACCATCTACTATTTCTCACCAGCAGAGGCTGCTATGGCTCTTATGCACAATTACTGGTTCGGAAGCTCCCAGGATGGATTTATGCATAGGCATAAATCCATCCTGGGAGCTTCCGAACCAGCACGGTCTCCTAACTCTAAGTCAATAAAAAAAGTTACTTAGATTGTGACTTCTGACCTTCCTTCCGTCAGTCTCCAGTGACACATTGGAAGCAATTCTCCGATTGAGACAGATTTACAGGTGACACTAATGAGCAATGGATCTATCCTTGTTTGTGCCTTCAAATGAATGCTATATGCTCTGGAACCCCGTTCGGATACAACAGTAGTCAGTAGATTATACTAGCTCATTTACAGAGACATTTTCTGGTACCCTATTTATAAGGAATATCCCTCTATGCTAAACCGTCGTCTAATACTTATCTTCTCAAATCCATTCCCTCCAACAAAAGTAAAACTTTTTTTTTTATATATATAATGTGCACTGTTCGAACTTAGCCTACTTTCTATTATAAGCTGATAGTTATAAAGTTTTCATAAGTTGAATCTCCAGCTGTGAGCTACGTGTCAACTACAGAAAAAGTCTGATTTTCTTCCCTCTTGCTAAAGCAACTTTAACTCAAAGGTTGTCTGAAGGAATGCACATCGCTCCCGTGTACTCGGTTTGGAAGCTTCTCAAATTTCGAACTCTTCCCTTACGACTAACACAACCATATTGATACTGCAGTATCAGAGACATTTAGAATGAAGATTCATGTTGTTCAGGATAATTTTCCTTTCAATTGTCTTGCTATGGTTGGAACGAACTCTCGACTTCCATTTCAGATTCATAATTTCTTATTCTATAAGATTTACATAGGAAGGCCCACGAACCGCCTGGAAGAAATACTTCATTCTCCTTCCTCTTCAGTTCTGGAGTATTTCTCTTCAGAAGTCGAAACCAGCAACCACGTATAGAATCTGATCTCTCTTACACCATCTCGGAGACAACGGGCACCAGTTTCTCCAGAGAAGCAACAAGTTAAACGTACCTTCTCATAGATCTTTAATCGTCCATCCAGAAGTTGGTATTTCTGACCAGATGGCCTTTCTCTTTTAATATCGGGTTACAGATTTCTTGAAACAAACGGAAACTCTTTAGACTGAGAAAGCTCACTTCCTCGTTCCAGAACATCTTCGTCGCTGAGAGCACCCCCACCCTGTGGACGAAAGATGAATGGAGAGTACTTTTGCCCATTCTAAGCTTTAATCCCACACTACCTAGAACAGTATGTTTCAGCAATACTCAGGTGAGTCCGAAAATTAATTCAGGCGCCAATACAGACTACTCTGATAACTCTCCAACCGTGGAGCAACCCTTTATTGACATTTAGGTACCATCTGGTGAAAGGGAGATGGAGGTAGTTTGAAAGACCTCATGTCTATGCGGCCATCTTGAGAGGACGTCTCTGTCCCACGAAGGTAGAGAGTGGAGCGAGTGTTGATGGTAGGTCCGTAGTCACGGAGGGGCCAGTACGGGCGCAGCCAGTCCTGTAATTATCTTTGCAGTTCTGGTTCAACATACCGACATTTTAGATATTAGAAAATGGAAACTGTGAAAAAATTTAAACTTTTCTGCTTTTATCAACAAGGAGGATCAAACATTTCTGGACATTTTTATTTTTTTGAGAAAATTTTTTTTTTTATGTTAAAGGTATCAATATCAATTTTGCAGTTGGTTCATAATTGGGTGATATACACATTTTTGCATTCCTTTAAAATTTCTATAGTATTAGTAGTTTCGGAGTCCACAGACCCTCCTTTTTTTTTAGATGCTAGGGTTTTGTCACGATCGATCTAGCCCATACTTTCAGGAACAGTGCTGGAAGACTATATCTAAAAAATTATTGTTTGAATTTTTTAAATGTATTTCTAGAAAAGTGTTGTGGCCAGAGTAATTTCGATAAATTTCAGAAAAGAAATTAATTTTTTCTCGAAAATTTTGGTTTGTAACCTTTTTATATACTTTTTCCTTTTTTAAATACATATCAAAAATCTGAATAATTAAAAATTAATATTTTTTTAAAAAATTTTAAATTATTTCCAAAATATTTTAGCTACAAATTTTTGTTTGAAAACTTATCAATAAGACGTACATTCAGATAAGGTGTTTGTACAGTGCTTCTGAAAGTTTGGGCTAGATTGGTCAAGTGACAAGATCCTCACATCGAAAAGGAGGAGGAGTTGTGATCAGTCCAAAATTCTTCCAAAACTTTTTTTATCAAAACCTTTTTGTTGCTTGACAGACCTGTCCCAGACTTCCAGGAAGGTTGCAGGAAGACCATATATTAAAATTTATCATCAGATAGGTTTTTTATATATATCTAGAAAAAAGCTGAGCCAAAATATTCTGTAAAAAGAAATTTTTTTTTTTTGTTTTGGATACAACTATCAAAAATTCTCACAATAATTTTTTTAAATGGTCTTCCTGAAGTGTTCCTGAAAGTTTAGATAAGATCGGTCTCGAGTTATTGAACCCTCACATTAGCCTGTGTTTCATTTGTGCTATACTTTTTGTTTTAACTTGTTTTACTAGTTTAGTTGTTATTATTAAAAGTGATAGTGTTTTTTCTGTTTGCGTTTTTTTTTAGTATTTATTTAATTTTGGTTTAAGCCTGTTTTTCAATTGTGTTTTAATTTGTGCTTAAACTTGTTTTTTTAGTTTAGTTAATTTTATTATTTAAAGTGTTGGTGTTTTTTTCTGTGTTTTCGTTTTTAGTAATTTAAATTCAGGCTCTGAAATTCAGACAACCTCAATGTCTCTAACTACAACTTTTTTCACAATTTCCGACTAAATTAACATTAACACTCCTATGACACGTCTCGTAAATCTAGAATTTCCCAATTTCAATGTTTTATGGCTTAAAATCTGTCTTCCTACTACTACAATCGTCTTGTGTTTCTGCTACTGCTCCCCTAATGTAACAGATTTTCCAGTTCTTTTTACTACTTCTCACGAGACTGTTACTTCTTCTCATCTAAATGCTGAAGTCCTCTATTTAGGGGATTTGAACGTACACCACACTGAATGGTTGGGCTCCTCTCATACTGATACAGGAGGGAGGGAGGCCAAATCATTCAGCATTCTCAACGATCTGGAGCAGCTGATTAGGGAACCTACACACATTCCAGATCACCCTAACCAGTTCTTAAACGCACGATTTATGCTTCACTACTACTCCTTCTAGATATAAATACACTATTTTCCCTCCTTACTGGTAACTCTGACCTTAATCTTATAGCTCTTAGTTATTATGCTTTCTCTCCAACAGTTCCACCATGCCCTAAACGTACTTTCTGGCACTTTAATCGGGCCAATTGGGGGGCAAT
This sequence comes from Armadillidium nasatum, assembly GCA_009176605.1. Lineage (NCBI taxonomy): Eukaryota > Metazoa > Arthropoda > Malacostraca > Isopoda > Armadillidiidae > Armadillidium > Armadillidium nasatum. The sequence goes on along the minus strand of SEYY01000047.1, from coordinate 69,287 downwards.
GCGTCGCTTCTTTGCTACCTACCAATGGAGTGAATCTTGCTTTATCTCAGGGAACGCTTCTGTCTCTGCTGAAAAGGTAGGGGCCGTGATCCTTGATGGGATGGGCAGATTTCATTCCATCTTCAATTAAATCTTTTTCACCTCAAAATCCATGGTTCGATGGCAACTTTTCTCTTGCCCTTCGGGAGAGAGACAGTGCTTATCGTGAGTGGAAAAACTCTCCTTCTCCTATCACTCTTGCTAATTTTCATTCGGCTCGAAATCGTTGCAGGGATGTTCTTCGACGGACTAAGCGTACTTTCACAAATGGAGTGAGCTGACCTCCATGGCTCTCCTACTGATAAAAATTTCTGGCCTCTTGTCAAAAATATCTCTAATAACTTCTATAAATCTGCCTTTCCTCCTCTTATTCGCTCTGATGGTTCTGTAGCTAATACTCCCTCTGAAAAGGCTAATCTCTTCGGCCACCTTTTCCCATCAGATTCCTCTCTGCTCGACTCTGGCATCCCTTCTCTTACTCCTTTTCCTCTCAGGTATCCCATGTCTCTACCTGTAATTACTCATGATTGGGTGCATGGGATCCTGAAATCTATGAACGTCAGGAAGGCCAGTGGCCCGGATAGCGTTCCCCCTCGTGTTCTGAGGGAATGTGCTTCCGAGTTAGCGCCTGTCCTCGTTCAGCTCAACTCTATGCCTTAATACTTACTTTTCCTCTATGCTTGGAAGCGCACATTTGTTCAACTGATCCCGAAAAAAGGTAGCCGTTCTTACCCTTCTAACTATCGACCTATAGCTCTCACTTGTGTTCTGTCTAAAAAATTTGAAACTCCTCAACTCTCATTTCCTGGATCATTTGGAGTCTCATTCTCTTCTCTCAGATCTCCAGTATGTTTTTCGACGCTCGAGGTCAACTGATGACAAACTTTCCTATCTTACTGATCTATGGTCTTCAGCCCTTAGGGATTTCGGGGAGTCTTGTGTGGTGGCGCTTGACATATCCAAGGCTTTTGACCGGGGATGGCATGCGTCGCTGCTCTCCAGCTCCCTTCCTTTGGGTTTCCTCCTTCCCTTTGCTAACTTTTTCTAGTTTTCTCTCAGATCGTTCCATTTCAACACTTGTAGATGGAGAAACCTCTTCCTCTTTTTCTGTCAACTGGTGTTCCTCAAGGTTCAGTTTTATCTCCAACTTTATTCTTACTTTTCATTAACGATCTTCTCGACTGCACTTCTAACTCTGCTCACTCTTTTGCTGACGACTCGACTCTACATTCTTCTACTCATTTTAAATCTGCTCCATCTTTTGCTTCTAGAGTTGCTTCTCGTCTTCAACTTTCCGATTCTATTCTTGCCGATCTGGATGGGATTTCCCGGTGGGGTCATAGCAACCTTGTAAAATTCAACTCTTTAAAAACTCAACTTCTTCACATCTCCCTCTCAAAAACGCCTCCTAACTTTCCTATCCTCTTCGATAGCTCTCCCGTCTCACCTGTAAATAACATAACATTCTTGGTCTAAACATAAACAATAAACTGTCTTGGAAACCACATATCACAATGGTTGCTAAAGCGACCTCTAAGAAGCTGGGAGTTCTGTTCAGTTTGCCAGAATTTTTTTCTTCCGAGCAGTTACTCTAAATATATAAGGGTTTTATTCCCCCTTGTATGGAGTACTGTTCTCACATTTGCTGGGGTTTTGGTTCCTCCTCTCTTTTGGATAGGGTTGAGTCTAAAGCTATAAGGTTATTTAACTGTCCCCCTACTTTCAAACTCTCATGATCCTTTATCTCTGCGACGTGACTTTGGCGCACTATCTCTTCTCTATAGGTACTACAATGGCAGGTGCTCGAGGGAATTGGCCTCTCGCATTCCTCCACCGTTGCGTCGTCCTCGTTGCACAAGGGGTGCCCTGCTTTCGCACCAATTTTGTGTGGATGTAGGAAACCCCAGGTTAGCCCGTTGTGGTGCTTCCTTCATTCCAGCCAGTTCTGTTCTGTGGAACTCTACCATCATCTATTTTTCCTCCTGTAATTAATCTTCCACTCTTCAAGGGTTCCGTCTGTGCCCACCTGAGGGATGTGCGTTAGCTCTGTGTTCGAATAAGTTTTCTTCCCCCTTGTGTGTGCCCCCCTCCTTGAAAAGGGCTCTGCCCGTGAGTGATGGCGATTTAAAAAAAAAAGAGAATAAAACAATGATACTTTAAAAAAAAAAATTTTAAAGGACTGTAAAAATGCACATCTCACCCAAAAATGAACATTTCACAAATTTGATGCTAGTATCTTTAAGATTAAAAAAAAATAATAATAATTCCAAAATATAAAAAATTTCTATAAATGTCCGAAATTTACTGCCATTAATCGGCCACAAAGACTTTCACTGACCCATTAAAGATGGGAAATTAGTTTTCTTGGTGTTTTAGTAGAAACGCACAAGAGGCATAAATCATGAAACCATTCTTTAAAAAAAATCAACAACAGGAAGAAGAGGCGATTACAGTTGTTGTTGTTGTTTTTTTTTTTTATTTTAAAGAAACAACATAGGTAAATGCCTTAAGTTAAAAGACCATTTTTCCTAAATGTTAATCGAGAAAGAAAAGGTTAAATTAGGTTTTTATTTTTACAAGTTCAACTTTCATAGCATTCTTCACTTTTGTGCTATATTATTTTATTTTCCTATTTGTAACGGAAAATAACAATTTGTAAATCGAACAACTATTATTAATTATACAGGGTGATTTACATAGATGGTTGAAAACTTGACAGATGGAAAGTAACATCTTCACAAAGAAATTCCACCAAATACTTATAGGGCCGTAGTCCGACCTTCTAGACAAATTGCAGCTCCAGAATATGGTCCTTATGTGGTTTCAGCGCGACTGGGCCCCATCCCTTCGTCACATAAATGTAAAGTTTGAAAGGGATGAGTGTGGATGTCATTTAGAACCATTATGACCGTATATATCAAAATCAAAATTCATCACACTTTAGATAATGACATATATGTTACCTGGTCATAGTGATTCCGAATCACTTCCTCTAAAACCAATTTCAGCCTTTACATCGATGTCCAAACGCTCTGTATATTAGTACGACAGATTAATGACAATTAACAATATAATTGTATTCTTTGATTAGGCTTATAGCAAAGTTTACCCTATAATTTTCTTATACTTAATTTTAATGAAAATAATTTACCCAAATTTTGCTTCTATTATGCATATAAGGATTCTTTAAAAAAATTTATTATTGAAACGTATTATAATGCATTTTTTTTCCAGAGGTTCTACGTTGATTTCTGACGTTTTTCCGAGTTCCTAGAGGTTTTAAAGATATTTGAACCCAAAGTTAAAAAATAAATAAATAGCGGGGCCAAACCACTGGTCCACATGAGCTGAAAATTTAACTGAATAATCTTAGCCCCAATTTCTTTCATTAGAGGGAACAGATATTTCATATGTCTAGAAAAAAAGATACAAGCACTTGATTTTTTTTTTTTTTTTTTTTTTTTTTTTTTTTTTTTAAATCTGCGAAAAACCTACACTTCCGGAGAAAAAATTATTTTAAAAAAAAAAACACTACCTACTAATTTTTTTAATTTTGGATATTGTTTAGAGAAGGACTGGGCTACAACTTTTATTTAGAACATTTTTAAATGCTGTTTCTTTGAAGCGAGATATAGTTTCTTGAAATTTGGTAAAAAATGGATTATTTTTGAGAGGCAGTATCTCATAACCAACGATCATTGAATAAGTATAGAGATAAATTTGTAGCACCATCCATTCTCTATACACTCACCAAAAAATAAGAAATTTTGTAGTTATAGTTTTTTTTTTTTAATATATATATTTTTTTTTTTTTTTTTTTTTATTTTTTTAAAAATAAATTATTTGACAGTTGATCAATTTTGGATTTATAACATTTTTTCTGAAACGCAAGGAACAAAACACTGTTAGAAGCTTTTGTAGCAAATTAAATTTTGAATAAACATTCCAATTATCAGTTTATTCCGACTAGTGATTTGGTCCCACCATTCATTTGAAAAAGGGTCATATAGACTCAGAAAAACACTAGAAATAGTCTTTTTACAGCGTGAAAAAAGCTATATACACTACAAATTTCAGCGGAATCGATCAAAAACTAAGATATTTTTAAGATTGGATCGTCTTCATAAAAGTTCAAATAGAAAAAAATATACTAATAGTTTGGCCCATTCTAGAAATTCGTTTGCTCCTCCTTAAAGCTTATTTTGGCTACGGGCCTGGTTGATAGGGTTGGGAAAAAGGAGACCCTCTTCGTGACTCTGGTTTCAGACCATCTCTTACTGCAGTAATTGGCCATCCTATGGCAAGGGAAAGCAACTGAAAATTCGGATACCACGCATGCCAACCTCATGACGAATTTCCTAACTCATCTGACACCAATCAAACTTCATTGTTATTCTCTAGAGTGTGGTAAAAAAAGGAAAAGAATATTCATGCCGGGACTTTCTTGGTGTTTGGTGGCTCCGATTTGAAAATGTAAAAGTATTGTAGCCAAAAATATTATTGTAAAATTCTTGTATTTAGGATTTAATTAAATATTTTATGATTTAAAGATAAAGCTATTTTTTTGTTTACATTTTGCTTCTTAGTAAAATATAAAAACTCTGGTTTATTTTTTTGAAGTATCAAAAGTACGCCCTAAAGCTAGATACAACAACACTAAAAATGATGTTGCCATTTTTGAGCTTGTTAGGGACTGGCTGCTTAGACACTTACCACGCTGGTAATAAGTTTATAATGTAAGAGAGTTATAAAGATTAAATCAACCTCATCAAAGAAAAAATATTTCAGAGAACGTAATGTATTAACCAATTAATAACCTTTCTTTGAACTTTAATTGTTTTATTTGGATATTGGGATTTGTTGATGTTAACATCTAGTAACTACTTAGAACTTGACTCTTAGACAAGTCTGCTCTTTTATAAATTTGCATAGTTTGATTTTAATTATTAGATAAAGAGTAGACCTGTTAGGCATTCTATTAAGTTTAAAATTCTGACTTTACAAATTGACTTTAACAGTATAAAGGTTCTAATTGTAACTGGAGTTAGGATCTGTAGCCCTGGTATTTGAATGGCAATTGTTCAGTTTGAAAGGTCCTTTTATTAAATACGCTAATTTAAATATAGCTGAAGTGAATTTGAATAATGAAAAGACCTTTCATTTAAAGGCTTTATTCCACTAAAGAATTATTTTACATGTCTGGAAATTAAAAAAAGAAAAAGACATTAATAACATATTAGAAATTAAAACCTATAAATAATTATCATTACATTCACCCCTTCTAGCAATTTTAATTCTATTAATTTCATGGGTTTATTTTCTTATAAGTTCAGACGCTGTACTGGTTTGCAAACTCGACTAGACCTTCTTAATTAATTCTGGAGAGTTCTGAGTAATCTCTTCCTTTGTAGGAATATTAATCTCTGATGGTGTAGGTTCTAAAGGAATGTCGTCAGTCTCGGCTCCTGAGTCATCATTGCTTCCACAACCCCCTTCACTATTTATGTTTTCAGGGTAGGGATCATTTGTATTTTGATTACCACATGGAGCTAGATCACGGAGGGAAACTGTTGATTCCCTACCATTGGAAAATCTCACAAAAGCATATCGTGGATTTACCTCTAAGAGCTCCGCTTCTTCCACTAGAGGATCGAACTTAGACTGTCTTACTTGCTTCCTTACTAGTACTGGACCAGGAAAGGACAGCCATGTAGGAATAGTATATCCATTACTAGACTTTTGTTGATAATTAAAAAGCCTCTCATGTGGAGTCTCATTAGTTGATGTAAGGAGAGATCTTATTGAATGAAGAGCTTGTGGAAGTACCTGCTCCCACTGTGCCACCTGCAGATTCCTAGATTTCAAAGCTAAAGATATAGTCTTCCATATAATTCCATTATACCTCTCACATTGCCCATTACCTTGAGGGTTGTAAGGAGTAGTTCTACTAGTAGCTACGCCAAATCCATGAAGAAATTGTTTCAATTTTTGCGACATAAAAGCAGTACCCCTATCAGAGTGTACATATGAAGGAAGTCCAAATATGGAGAACAGTTGAGAAAGACACCTTATAACAGTTTTAGCAGACATGTCAGAGCAAGGGTACACAAAAGGAAATCTTGAGTATTCATCAATTATGGTAAGCATATACTTGTTACAGGATGAAGATGGTAGCGGTCCTTTAAAATCGATATTCAATCTTTCAAATGGTGATGATGCCTTAACAAGTACAGATGAAGGAGGCTTATAAAATCTTGGTTTGCACTCTGCACAAATAGAACAAAATTTTGTCATGCGTTTTACATCCTCAACAGAGTATGGGAGATTTTTACAACGAATAAAGTGAGCCATTCTAGCAACTCCGGGATGACACAAAGAGTTATGAAGTTGCAACAAAGAGTCTGTCCCATCTACAGAGGCACATAAAGATCTTGACAAAGTATCAGCTGGTATATTATCTTTCCCGGGACGGTATATAATGTCGAAATCATACGGAGACAATTCTATTCTCCATCTCATAACCTTTTCATTCTTAATTTTTCCTGATAATTTGGCATCAAACATGAAAGAAACGGATTTCTGATCAGTAACTAGAGTAAAATGGTGTCCCATTAAATAATGTTTCCACTTACGCAAGGCCTCAACAATTGCATATGCCTCCTTTTCCACTGAAGAATGCTTTCGCTCACTATTATTTAAGGCCCTAGAAAAGAATGCAACAGGCTTACCTCCCTGATTAAGTGTAGCAGCTATAGCAAAATCAGAAGCATCAGTTT
>SEYY01000047.1:0-57500 GCA_009176605.1 Armadillidium nasatum | reverse complement strand
CGAGACGAAACGCACTAATTTGAACTAATACTACATGTATTCGTTGCATTAGAAAGATTGATACAACAAAGATACACACAGTTTTGAAATTTTATTTGTGTAATCACACATTTCTACATGTGCCCCACGAGTGTCACGGAGAATATCTGATCGATATTTGATTTCTTTTCAGGTAGCCTGTAACATCTGTAGCGTAACTCTCTCCATTGCAATTCTAATGCTCTCACAAATCTGTTCCAGAGTTGAGACTTTGATAGAGTACACCATGTCCTTAACATACCTCCAAAGGAAAAAATCCAGGGGAGTAATTTCGGGCGACCGGAGTGGCCAGAGAAATGGATGACCTCTCCCAATCCATCTTTGTGGGAATTTGTCCATCAATGTGCTTTGAACGTTCACATGCCAGTGTGGAGGTGCTCCATCCTGCTGTTGTAGCAGGTGTGGGCTTCGATGTCTTATCTGATGGAACACATTATTAACTAACATGTCATTCTCCTCTGATGTTCGTGATGGGTCACCACCATGACTTTTAGCAACAGATCCTGTCTCTAGAAAAGCTGCTTTCCACGCATTAATTCTCTTGACATCGGAGGGTCTCTGATAATCTACACGGAAGCGTCGTTGAACTGCAATAATGAATCCCAATTCTGCATACCACCACACGGTTTGTGCTTTTTCAGCATTCGTTGTTAAGTCTCAATTTTTTTAATTTACAAAAATGATTTTCAACACCTGAAATAAAAAGAAAATCATGCCATTACATTGCATAACTTAAATTTCGACAGATAATCTACCATGAAACACCTAACAAATTTGTCTTGGTTGTTTATTATGTTTATTATATAAACAAATAGGTGCTAATAAGTTTAACATATCCCGTTTTTTACTTTATTTTTAAAGATGCCATTGAAGAGGTTTTCACTTGTTGTCAGCGGTTCAGCCTCAGTATTTTAGAATATTGGGATCCCAAACCAGGTATAATTTATACTTATTTTTCTTTTTCTCCTAAATAAGATAATTTATTAGTATTTGAGATTAAATTTATTGTATAAAAGAAGCTTTTGAAATATTTGAATCTTTTTCAATAAAGAAGGTACAATGTGCAATTTTGCTACACAGGGAAGTTGATACCTTTCAGAGATGCAAATTTATAGCATTTTCTTCAATGCTATAAAATTAGTAGAATTGAGATGTTTCCAAATCTTCATGTTAAGGATAGATTCGAAAACGTTCGAGAGAACGGAGCTCAAAGAAATGGGACGGTAGATAGAGGGTTAAGAGTGACACCCCTTTTTAAGCACAGGAAGAATGACCCCTGTTTTCTAGCAAGAAGGAGAAGTAAATACTAGTTCTAGATGATGTAAATAAATATGATATTATTTATGCTATAATAGTGTAATAATTACACATAACTCATAAAGTGAAGATATATTAGTATTAACTATATGAAAATATCGATAAAAAGCCCATGATGTTAATCTTTAGCAAATATTTGAAAGATATCCCTAAATGTTATCATGCTCATACAAAGAGTAAAGTTCCTTCGTATATTTCAAATAGTGTCTCATCCGTAACTCCTCCCTCTCCAAACATCATGAGTGAACAGAATTGAAGAGTGATTACTGCCAGCAAAGTGTAAATATATTAGTTAATGAAATCTAATGTTATAAAATTCTACCACACTGCAAACGTAGACGTGATTTTTAAACAACTTCAGTCAGTGATTGGTCAATTGACCTAAATCTGGCTACTGTTTGCGGTGGAGGGTCATTCGGATCAGTGGCGGCTCGTCTATATGGGCTCCAGGGCTGCAGCTCCTCCAAATTAAATATACCAGGAGTAGGATGTTGAATAAATATGAAGTTTTTGTCAGAGAAAAGTGATTTAAATTCATTTTTTTAACAACTTAATACATAAAAAGTATAAATCAATAAAGAAAATAAGAATGAAATGCATTTTGCAACTGCAAATTTTTAGTACGATATTATTTTCACACATTGCAGTTATATAAAAAATGGGCTGTGAAATTGCAGTCCCAACTTAGGCCAACTTGTTAGTCCTTAAATAATAAGACAGATGTGGCAACTTACGAAAAAAAGAACGAAAAATTACAATAGCAGTTTTTGTCAAGTTGTTAGTTTGTCTCTCTGGTCTTTATTGGCAACTTGGAGATTACTTTTGAATATTGAAGATATTTGAAAAATGCCAGTTTTGTCCTAAGAGGACAGAACTTTAAGAAAATAAACAGACTAGTAAATAAAGCAGTTTCTTATAGAAGCGTGTAGGAGATAGATGTGTTTTTTTTTTCTTGCTGAAAAAAAATTAACGATTTATTGTTTTTTTCTTGTTCGAGATTATATATATATATATATATATATATATATATATATATATATATATATATATATATATATATATATATATATATATATATATATATATATATATATATATATATATATATATATATATATATATATATATATATATATATATATATATATATATATATATATATATATATATATATATATATATATATATATATTATGAAATTTTACACACACACACACACACACACACACACACAACATAATATATATATATATATATATATATATATAATATATATATATATATATATATATATATATATATATATATATATATATATAAACTTGCAGCCCCTCTCTGCCAAGTTTACACGAGCCGCCACTGATTCGGATCACGTACTACCATCATTATAGAAGCGTTTCTTTCCTTGTTTACTTCGCTTGTTTGAATTTTGAGTCAGCAGCTTCCCTCATAGTATACCGAAAACAAAACTGCTATTTGATTTTATTACTAATATACTGTATCTATTCTTAGTTGGTAGTAAGTGGTTTCTCCTCCCTCTTGCACATTATACTCCCTTTCCACATACAAGCTCATCAAATAAATATGTACCTTTGAGGGCAATTAGGTTTGCTCATTGATTTTCATTCAAAATAATTCATAGTTCAAAGGAAATAACTTGTAAGATATATATATATATATATATATATATATATTATATATATATATATATATATATATATATATATATATATATATATAATATATATATATATATATATTGAAAAAATATATTTATATTTTTGACCGTCCTGGAAAATCGTTTGCCCCCTCCTCCAAAACTTGCTCTAGCTACTGACCTGGGGAGAATATTAGTATTAAGGCACAGAGAGGACGGGACATTCTACGAGGACAGGAGCCAATTTGCAAGCACACTCTCTAAAAGTATAAAAATAGATGCCATCCTAGATATTAGCATTCCTGACGCTGGTAAATCCAATGATTTCATGTACTATATCTTGTGTAATAAGAAATAGAGACATAGGATACCTAAAAGGAGAAGGAGTAGGGTGAGAGATCGTTCAATGTAAAATTAGATTAAAAATTAGACCGTGTTAGTTACTAAGCCGTCAGAGCGAGTGAGAGGGGGGAAAAGCAGATTTGCAGAAGCTTTTGGTAAGAAGCACGAAATTTTTGTCAGAATGAGAACCAAGACTGTTATTTAAATTTTATGTTACAGTCATTGAAAGGATTTTATTCGAACTCTACTGACTATCCTAAATACTTTGACCATCTAAGTTCTAAATTAGAACACTTTTCCTCTTCTCATTTCTTTGAAATCACCTTATTACAAGTGATTTTGATGTTCATCACAGCATACCACTCTGTACTAAATAGAGAACTACAGCATTTGCATGAGAAGTAAAAGTCTCGGGAAAAGTAGTAAGAAATTTAACAAGACCAGGAAGATCTTTTCCATTAGGGGAAAAGTAAGAGATACCTATGATAATGATGTTACTAGGAAGACAGATTTAAACCAATAAAACATCGAAATTAGTAGATTCAAGATTTACGAGACGTGTCACAGGAGTGTTAATGTTTATATTAGCACATATTCCAATATTTATCCCAAGATTGTGAAATGCGTTGTAGTTGGAATATTAAGATTATTGGAAAAAAAAAATTCCTGTGCAGCTGAGTCTCAGACAGAAAAAAGATCAGGACGAGAGTTAGAGAGGTGATACTACAGTGATTCGAGATTAGCACGGAGAGCACGGATGTTGGCGAAGTCAATAGAAAATCCCATTCTGCGGCCATCCCCACTTCTATACAATCCAGTCATTTGAACAAAACCACAAGCTCACTCAAACGCACACGCACACACACACGCATACGCACTAACGTGATCAGTGAAGAGAAGAAAATTAGAACACTTATCATTCAAAATTAAAATTTTTAAATAAAAACCTATACGTAATATAGAAGGAAGATTAACGTATTTAAAATTTTAAAATACAAATTGAAAGCTAAAATATATATTAACGACTAAAACCAATTAACCTTAAAAATTAAATGGATGAAGAAAATTTTAAGACATTAAAACTAATAACAATGGCAAGAGCTGTTATAACATCAGAAGTATAAGATGAATAAAAACCATCGAACCTGAAAAGAAGAATTTTATTTAAGACATTAGAAGAAAAAAACAAAACGAAAAACACCGACAAAAATTAGAATAAAAGCTAGGACGAGAGTTAGAGATGTAATTTGAAATTAGCATCGGGACTACGGATTTTGGCGAAGTTAATAGAAAACCATCGTCTCAGCCAATCCCCACTTCTAAACAATCCAGTCATTCGGAGAAACAGGCAATTGCACAATATATATATATATATATATATATATATATATATATATATATATATATATATATATATATATATATATTATATATATATATATACATTTGTGATAGCATCCATATCCGCGGAGAATACTCATCAAAATTAACATCCGCATTCGCATCCGCATCCGCATCAGCAAATGAGAAAATATGACATGCGATCCATCACTATATATATATATATATATATATATATATATATATATATATATATATATATATATATATATATATATATATATATATATATATATATATATAATTCGCACTCACCTTGTTCTACACGGATAAGGCTCTCTATTACACACGTAAAACACTATTACAGACTACACCCTTTTTTTTAAAATGGAATTAATATTGGCATCAGCAACAGTACCCTCGGAGAAGCCCAGGGGGGCGGCTTCCAAAAATAGCCCCTCATCCACCCCTTCCTGCGTTACCATTTGGGAGTTCGTGGCCTCCGGTGATGGGAATGGTATTATCAAGACTTTGCAACCGGCTTGTCCTGATGCACATCCTATTATTTTCATTAATTTCTGCAACATTCGCTGTCTGCAACAACACCTCTTTTCTTCTAGACCTCACCTCTTATTCTTGACCGAAACTCAGATGCTTTAGCGTTCTGACAAAAACCCAATTCTGTTTCCTTCAACTGTCTCTATTCTCAATTTTCATATAAAGGCAGTTTTTGTGCATACATGCTAAACAATGTCGCTTGTTCCCCTGTCTAATTTGGGGTCTTCCGAATTTTCCACCTTATGGCTCAGGTTCTCTTGCCATTCTAGGACTAAATTCATTTATTCTGTTTATTTATCTCCTAATTCTACTGACTACCTTAAATTCTTCAACTATCTAAAATAAAAAAAATGAGCCCATTCTCTCTTCTTCTCCTTTCTCTAAAATCATTATATTAGGTGATTTGTCCCTCGGAGTGTGCACTCGTGCAGGACGTATTACCGAGGTGATTCTCTCTGGCATGGAGGAGTGCATTTCATATTCTTTCCTTTCTACCAAATATAACAAACCTTCATTTAACTCTGCTTGTTCTCTCCTTATCCGCGTCAGGGATGTTGCCTTCAGGGATTACTATCGTCCTCAAACTCCAGAAACTCACGCAACATATATTTCATCCCGGAATTGTGCAAAATCTATCCTTCGTAACACTAAAAAAAATTTCCTCCTATTAAATGAAATAATCTTTCAGATTCCTCTTCTTCTTCTTTCTGCCTTTTGCAAAAAATGTCAACTCTAACTTTGCCTTTTTCTCTTTCCCTCCTTTAATACCTTCCAACGGCACATCTGCTGTTTTACCTCATTCTAAAGCTGAACTCTTTGCTCAAACTTTTGCCTCTAATTCAACCTTAGACGATTCCTGAGCTATGCCCACTACTTCAACTTCCTCCAACTCATTTATGCCTAAAATTAGAATTTCTACTAAATATATCATTTCTGCTCTCTCTGAGCCTAATACTAAGGCGTATAATCCCGATGGTATTCCTCCTGTGGTTCTCAAAACTTGTGCTTCCGAGCTTGCACCCTGCCTTGGAAAACTATTTCTTCTCTGTCTCCCTACTTCAACCTTCCCTTCTTGCTGGAAACATGCGCTCATCTTGCCTGTGCCGAAGAAGGGGACCACTCTCGGCCCTCCAACTACCGTCCCATTTCTTTTACCTCCGTTATCTCTGATCGCCAGTAATGGTGATCTTCTTTCCCTTCTCTCTGACTTATTTCGGTGAATCCTTTGCTGTCACGCTAAACATATCGAAAGCCTTCGATAGAGTCTGGCACAAAGCTTTGAATTCTAAACTTCCATCATTCGGTATCAATCCTTCTCTCTGTGATGTTCTCTCTAATTTTCTTTCTGGTCGTTCTATAGTAGCTGTTATAGACCACCAACTATTAACAGTGGTATTTCTCATGGTTCTGTCCTATCCCCAACACTTTTTTTGCTTTCCATTAATGACCTTCTTTCTATTACCTCATCTCCTATCCACTCCTATGCTGATGACTCCACCCTTCATTACTTCTTTCAGTATGACAGACGTCCCTCCCAGCAGCAGTTGATAAACTCGAGAAGGGTAGCCTTGAAGCAACTAACCTCTGATCTTTTATTTACTTCAAATTTGGACAGAAGAAACATTGTTGTTTTCAATGCCTCAAAAACTCAGTTGTTCTATCTCTCTATCCAACATAATCTTCCACATAGCTATAATATCTTCATCGAAAACTCATAACTCAAGCCTTCATCTGTTCTTAATATTCTCGGTGTCTCTTTTTCTCATGATCTTTCTTGGAGAGATCACATTACTCCTCTTCCTAAACAGACTTCTAAGAGGTTGGGTGTTCTGAGGTGCCTTCAGAATTACTTTGCGTGGCCCCAGTTGTTTGCTCTCTATAGAGGTGTTCGCCCCTGAATGGAATATGTTTCGCACATCTAGAGTGGTTCCACTCATACAGTTCTCCCGGAAAAGGTGGAGTATAGGGCTTTTCGTCTCATTAACTCTTCTGCTCTTACTAACTCTCTCCAATCTCTTTCTGCCCGTCGAATTGTTGGTCACTCTCACTTTACTATAGCTATTACAAATGACACTGTTCTTCTGAAATCTCTCGTGGCATAGCTCTTCCATTGAGAAAATTCTGAAGAGATCGTGCGACACTACTTTCTATAAAGTCTCATCCTTTCTCTGTTCAACGCTCCGACCCCAGACTTAACCGCTATGCTGAATCTTAAATATACTCTACTGGTAAAGTCAGTAACACACTCCCTGTTTTCCAACTTCCTTTGACTTGCATACTTTCAAACACCGTGTATCTGGACATGTTAGCCTCCGTCGGTCAAGATATGATTTTTCCAGCTCCTGTGGAATATAAATATAATATATATATATATATATATATATATATATATATATATATATATATATATATATATATATATATATATATATATATATATATATATATATATATATATATATATATATATATATATAGATATTAATAAAAACTACTTTTTAAAAAAAAAAAAAAAAAAAAAAAAAAAAGAAATTATTTTACAATATATATATATATATATATATATATATATATATATATATATATATATATATATATATATATATATATATATATATATATATATATATATATATATATATGGGAGGGAAGTAGCGCTCCCAAGGCGATGAGATTATTCCTACTGGGTATACGGGATGTTAAGGATACTTCCCATCTCATAACGGTGCCCAATGGTTCCCTCCCTTTCGTTCTCACCTTCTTCTATACGGAGTAGGATCCACTTTACACTCATAAAACATTAATACTTACACATTCCTATTTTTTTAAAAAAAAAATCAATAATGGCGTCAACTTTTGAAGTCTCGGAGAAGCCATGGGGGCGGTTTCCACAAATAACCCCTCACATCTACACCTTCTCCCTTTACCATTTGAGAGTTATTGGCCTCCGGTGATGGGTTTGGTGCCACCAAGACAGTTCCCAGCTTTCCCTGATGCACGGTCTTTTTTTTCATTAATTTCTGTAACATTCGCGGTCTAAACTCCAATTTCCACTTTGTTGAACATCATCTCTCTTCTTATTTTTGACCGAAACTCAGATTTGCGAGTTCTGATAGCAAACCCCATTTTGTTTCCTCCTGCTGTCTCTATCTTCAATTTTCATCCAAAGGTAACGGTTGTTGCCACTACGTGCGCAACGATGTCGTTTGTTCTCTTGTCTCTAATTTGGAGTCTTCCGAATTTTCCACCTTATGGCTTGAGCTGTCTTGCCATTCTACGAATAATTCATTTGTTTTGTTTATTTATCTCCAAATTCTACTGACTTTCCTAAATTTTTCGACTATTTAAACTCCAAAATAGAGCACTTTCTCTCTTCTTCTGCTTTCTCTGATGTCATCATATTAGGTGATTTCAATGTTCACCACAGCCAATTGCTTTCTTCTAGTTCTTATGATGCAGCTGGTGAACGTGCCTTCCATTTCGCTATCCAAAACGACCTTGAGCAGTTGGTGCATCTCCCTACTCGTATCCCTGATCGTTTTGAAGATGAACCCAGCATTCTAGACCTTTTCCTTACTTCTGATCCTTCTCCTTATACTGTTAAACTCTTTAATACTTTGGATTTTTCCGATCATATTATCTCCGTATCCTCTTCTATATTTTTAATTCTTCCTCAAGAGAGACCCCCTTCTATTGAAAGGAAAGGTTTGTGGCACTTCGGTGCTGCAATCTGGTCGGACTTGAGGCCGTACTTCTTCGATTTCCCGTGGAATGATTATTGCTTCCGTGGGAGGGGCACCTTGGAGTGTGCCGAACGTATTACCGAGGTGAAGTCTCTGGTATGGAAACGTATATTCCATTTTCTTTAGCTTCTACTAAACCTAACAAACCTTGGTTTAACTCTACTTGTGCTCGCGCTATCCGACGCAGGAATGTTGCCTTCAGGGATTACCATTGTCTTCAAACTCCAGAAACTCATGTTACTCATATTCCAACCAGGAATCATGCAAGATCTATCCTTCGTAACACTAAAAACTCTTTTCTCCGTAGAAAATGCAATAATCTTTCTGGTGCGTCTTCTTCACGTTCTTTCTGGCATTTTGCAAAAAATGTCAACTCTAACCTTGCTTTTTCTTCTTTCCCTCCTTTAATATCTTCCGACGGCACAATTGCTGTTTTACCTTCTTCTTAAGCTGAACTCTTTGCTCAAAGTTTTGCCTCTAATTCAACCTTAGACGATTCCGGAGCTATTTCTCCTCCTTTAATCCCCTCTAATTCAATTGACTAAAATTAGAATTTCTTCCAAAGATGTCATTTCTGCTCTCTCTGAGTTTAATACTAAGAAAGCGTATGGTACTGATGGCATTCCTCCTGTGGTTCTCAAAACTTGTGCTTCCGAACTTGCACCCTGCCTCGTTAACTATTTCGACTTTCTCTCTCTACTTCAACCTTCCCTTCTTGTTGGAAACGTGCGCTCATTCAGCCTGTGCCAAAGAAGGGGGAACCCCTCTCAACCCTCCAACTACAGTCCTGTTTCATTGACCTCAGTTCTCTCTAAAGTTTTCGAATCTATGCTTAACAGGAAGATTTCTTAACATCCCAAATCTTCTAATCTTATCTCTGACCACCAGTATGGCTTTCGTAAGAAATGCTTGACTGGTGATCTTCTTTCCCTTCATTCTTACTCTTGGTCCTCCGCTCTTCGGCATTTCGGAGAATCTTTTGCTGTCTCGTTGGACATATCGATAGCCTTCGATAGATTCTTGCAAAACTTTGATTTCAAAACTTTTCTCTTTCGGTATCTATCCTTCTCTCTGTGATTTTCTCACTAATTTCCTTTTCGTTCGTTCTATAACAGCTGCTGAAGAGGGTCACCGTTCTTCCTTTAAATCTATTAATTTTGGTGGTCCTCAAGGTTCTATCCTATCCCCAGCACTTTTTCTACTTTTCCTTAATGATCTTCTCTTTATTACCTCATCTCCTATCCACTTCTATGCTGATGGCTCCACACTTCATTACTCCTTCCAGTTTGAAAAATGTCCCACTCAACAGGAGCTAATAGACTCGAGAAGGGTAGCCTTGGAGCAACTAATCTCTGATCTTTCTCGTATTTCAAATTGGGGCAGAGAAAACATGGATGTTTTCAATGCCTCAAAAACTCAGTTCCTCTATCTCTCTACTCGACACAATATTCTACACAACTCAATCCTTCATCTGTTCTAAATATTCTTGGCGTATCCTTTTCTCGTGATTTTTCTTGGAAAGATCACATTACTTCTCTTACTAAACAAGCTTCTAAGAGGTTGGGTGTTCTGAGGCACCTTCAGAATTACTTCACGCCACCCCAGTTGCTTGCTCTTTATAGGGGTGTTGCTCGCCCTTTTAGGGAGTATGCATGGCACATCTGGTGTGGTTACACACATTCAGCTCTCCTTGATTAGGTGGAGTCAAGGGCTTTTCATCTCATCAACTCTCCTGCTCTTACTAACTCTCATCAATCTCTTTCTGCCCATCGAATTGTTTCGTCACTCTCTCTTTACTATCGCTATTACAACAGACACTGCTCTTCTGTAATCTCTCGTAACATACCTCCTCCATTGAGAAAAGCTTGTACGACACGCATATCTAAACAGTCTCTTCTTTTCTCTGTCCAACTCTCAGACCCCAGACTAACCGCTATTCTCAATCTTACAATACTCTACTGGTAAGGTCTGGAACACACTCCCTTTATCTGTTTTCCCAACTTCCTTTGACTTGCATACTTTCAAACGCGGTGTATCTGGACATGTTTGCCTCCTTTGATCTGGATAAAATTTTTCCAACTCCATTGGAATTTGGTAGGCCTCTTGCCTTTGCCCACCGGAGGATATATATATATATATATATATATATATATATATATATATATATATATATATATATATATATATATATATATTACAGATTATCACCACTCACAGGCAGAGCCCATTTTAAGGAGGGTGCATATAAAAAAAGAAATTAGGAAGAGAAACATCTCAGCCCCGAACCTAACGCGTTTCTCTCAGGTGGACACAGACAAAAGCTTTGAAGAAAGGAAGATTAAATGCAGGAGGAAAAGTTGATGATGATAAGGAGTTCCACAGAACAGAGATGGCTGGAAAGAAGGAGGCACGACAACGGGAAAGCCTGGGGTGTAGCGCATCCACACAAAATTCGTTTAAATTCAAGGCACCATTTGTGGAGGATTGAGAGTTAAATGGTGGAAGAATGCAAGAGACCAATTCTCTCGAGCACCTGCCATTGTAGTACTTATAGAAAAGATTTTGTGCGCCAACGTTCCGTCATAGAGATAAAGGGTCAAGGAAGTTTGAAAGTAGAGGACAGTTTATTATTTTTTATCCTTAGACACAACCCTATCCAGAAAAGAGACGGAACCGGAGCCCCAGCAAATGTTAGAACAGTACTCCATACAAGGGCAAATAAAACCTTCATATAGCTGGAGTAAATGCTCAAATGAAAAAAATTCTCGCAATCAGAACAGTAATCCCAGCTTAGAAACCGTTGAATGTGATTTCCAAGACAATTTGTTATTTATGTTAAGACCAAGAATATTAATGTTTTTTTAAAGGTGAGACAGGAGAGTCATTGAAGATTAAAGGAAAGTTGGGAGGTGTTTTGGAGTGGGAGATGAGAAGAAGTTGAGGTTTTAAAGAGTGAAATTTCACAAAGTTGCTATGAACCCAGGGGGAAATCCCATCCAGATCGGCAAGAATAGAATCGGAAAGTTGAAGACGAGAAACAACTATAGAAGTAAAAGAGGGAGCAGATTTTAAATGAGTTGAAGAATTCAGAGCTGAGTCATCAGTATAAGAGTGAGCAGATTTAGAATTTAGTTGAGAAAGTCGTTAATAAAAAGTAAGAATAAAGTTGGAGATAAAACAGAACCCTGAGGAACATCACAATTGAAAGGAAAGGAAGAAGTCGCTCCATCTACAAGTGCCGAAGTGGAACGATCTGAGAGAAAAATATACAAGAGTAAGCGAAGGGAAGAATGAAACCCAAAGAAGGGAGCTTGGAGAGCAGCAACGAATGTTATATATGGTCAAAAGCCTTGGATATGTCAAGCGTCACAACACAAAACTCTCGAAGTCCTTAAGGGCAGAAGACCATAAATCAGTGAGATAGGAAAGTATGTCACCAGTTGACCTCCAGCATCGAAAGCCATACTGATGAAGAGAATGAGACTCCAAATGGTACAGGAAATGAGAGTTGAGGAGAGTTTCAAAAATTTTAGACTAGACAGGAAACAATTGAGAGCTATAGGTCGATAGTTAGAAGGGTCATAATGTCAACTTTTTTCGGGATTTGTTGAACGAAAAGCACGCTTCCAGCACTGAGGAAAAGTATTAGTGCTTAGGGCATAGAGAGTAGAACTGAAAGAGGACTGGCGTCAACTCGGAAGCACATTCATTCAGAACGCTAGTGGGAATGCCATTCGGGCCACTGGCCTTCCTGACGTTCATAGATTTCAGGATCCCATGCACCAGATCATAAGTAGTCACAGGTAGAGACATGGGAATCCTGAGAAGAGAAGTATTAGTAGGAGGGATGCTAGAATCAAGCAAGGTGAAATTATATGAAAAAAAGAGGCCGAAGAGATTAACCTTTTCAGAGGGAGTATTAGCTCAGAACCATTAGAGTGAATAAGAAGGGGAAAGGCACATTTATAGAAGTTATTAGAGATATTTTTGGCAAGATGCCAGAATTTCTAATCATTAGGAGAACTTTCTTTTAGTAAAAGTACGATTAGTTCGTCGAAGAATATCCCTGCAACTATCCGACCTGAATAAAAATTAACAAGAGTGATTGGAGAAGAAGAGTTTTTCCATTCACGATAAGCATTGTCTCTCTCACGAAGGACAAGAGAACAATTGCCATCAACCCATGGATTTTGAGGAGAAAAAAAATTTAGTTGAAGAAGGAATGAGCCTGCTCATCCCATTGACGATAACAACCCCTATCTTTTCAGCAGAGACCGAAGGGTCCCCCGAGACAGCAAGATTCACTCCAATGATAGTTTTCAAAGAAGAGACGCTTTCCCCCAATTTAACCCGATTGAAGTGCCAGAAAGTGTGCTTAGGACATGGTGGAGCTGTTGGAGAGAAAGCATTATAATTAAGAGCTATAAGATTATGGTCAAAGTTACCGATATTTCTATCTAGAAGAAGTAGTGGTGAAGCATAAATCAAGTACACCACTCTGAGTGGTTGGGTTCCTCTCACACTGATACAGGTGGGAGGGAGGCCAAATCATTCAGCATTCTTAACGATCTAGAGCAGTTGATTAGGGAACCCACACACATTCCAGATCGTCCTAACCAATTCTTAAATACACTTGATTTATGCTTCACCTCTACTCCTTCTAGTTATAAATACACCATTTTCCCTCCTATTGGTAACTCTGACCATAATCTTATAACTCTTAGTTATAATGCTTTCTCTCCAACAGCTCCACCATGCCCTAAACGTACTTTCTGGCACTTTAATCGGGCTAATTAGTGGGCAATGCGCCGCTTCTTTGCTAACTATCATTGAAGTGAATTTTGCTTTGTCTCGGGGGACGCTTCTGTCTCTGCTGAAAAGGTAGGGGCCGTAATCCTTGACGGGATGGGCAGATTCATTCCATCTTCAACTAAATCTTTTTCTCCTCAAAATCCTTGGTTCGATGGCAATTGTTCTCTTGCCCTTCGGGAGAGAGACAATGCTTTATCGTGAATGGAAAAACTCTCCTTCTCCTATCACTCTTGCTAATTTTCATTCTGCTCGGAATCGTTGCAGGGATGTTCTTCGACGGACTAAGCGTGCTTTCATAAAAAGGAAGTGCGCTGACCTCCATGGCTCTCCTACTGATAAAAATTTCTGGCCTCTTGTCAAAAATATCTCTAACAACTTCTGTAAATCTTGCCTTTCCTCCTCTTATTCGCTCTGATGGTTCTGTAGCTAATACTCCTTCTGAAAAGGCTAATTTCTTCGGCCTCCTTTTTTCATCTAATTCCACCTTGCTCGATTCTGGTATCCCTCCTCCTACTCCTTCTCCTCTCAGGTGTCCCATGCCTCCACCTGTAATTACTCATGATCGGGTGCATGGGATCCTGAAATCTATGAACGTCAGGAAGGCCAGTGACCCGGATAGCATTCCCCTTCGTGTTCTGAGGGAGTGTGCTTCCGAGTTGGCCCCTGTCCTCGTTCAGCTCTACTCTGTCAACTGGTGACATACTTTCCTATCTTACTGATCTATGAATGGTCTTCTGCCCTTAGGGACTTCGGGGAGTCTTGTGTGGTGGCGCTTGACATATCCAAGGCTTTTGACCAGGTATGGCATGCGTCACTGCTCTCCAAGCTCCCTTCCTTTGAGTTTCCTCCTTCCCTTTGCTTACTCTTGTCTAGTTTTCTCTCAGATCGTTCCATTTCGGCTCTTGTAGATGGAGCGACCTCTTCCTCCTTTTCTGTCAACTGTGGTGTTCCTCAGGGATCTGTTTTATCTCCAACTCTATTCTTACTTTTCATTAACGATCTTCTCAACTGCACTTCTAACTCTGTTCACTCTTATGCTGATGACTCAACTCTACATTCTAATACTCATTTCAAATCTGCTCCCTCTTTTGCTTCTAGAGTTGCTTCTCGTCTTCAACTTTCCGATTCTATTCTTGATGATCTGGATGGAATTTCCCTGTGGGGTCATAGCAACCTTGTGAAATTCAACTCTTTAAAAACTCAACTTCTTCCCATCTCCCTCTCAAAAACACCTCCTAACTTTCCTATCCTCTTCGATGGCTCTCCCGTCTCACCTGTAAATAACATTAATATTCTTGGTCTAAACATAAACAACAAACTGTCTTGGAAACCTCATATCACAATGGTTGCTAAAGCAGCCTCTAAGAAGCTGGGGTTCTGTTCAGGTTGCGAGAATTTTTTCCTTCTGAGCAGTTACTCCAAATATATAAGGGTCTTATTCGCCCTTGTATGGAGTACTGTTCTCACATTTGGTGGGGCTCAGGCTCCTCCTCTCTTCTTGATAGGGTTGAGTCCAAAGCTAAAAGATTAATAAACTGTCCCCTACTTTCAAACTCTCTTGACCCTCTATCTCTGCGACGTGACGTTGGTGCGCTATCTCTTTTCTATGACATGTGCTCGAGGGAATTGGCCTCTCGCATTCCTCCATTGTTGCGTCGTCCTCGTTGCACAAGGGGTGCCCTGCTTTCGCACCAATTTTGTGTGGACGTAGGAAACCCCAGGCTAGCCCGTTGTAGTGCCTCCTTCTTTCGAGCCACCTCTATTCTGTGGAACTCTCTATCATCATCTATTTTTCCTCCTGTATTTAATCTTCCTCTCTTCAAGGCTTCCGTCTGTGCCCACCTGAGGGTTGTACGTTAGGTGTGTGTGTCTAAAGGAATTTTCTCCTTATATGTGTGCCCCTTCCTTGAAAAGGGCTCTGCCCGTGAGTGGTGGCGTTCTGTAAAAAAAAAAAAAAAAAAAAAAAAAAGTGTATTCAAGAATTGGCTAAGACGATCTGAAATGTGTGTGGGTTCCCTAATCAACTGCTCTAGATCGTTAAGAATGCTGAGTGATTTGGCCTCCTTCCCACCCATATCAGTATGAGAGGAACCAACCATTCAGTGTGGTGTACGTTGAAATTCCCTAAATAGAGGACTTAAGATTAGGATGAGAAGAAGTAACAGTCTCGTGAGAAGTAGTAAGATGTTGGAAAAGAACTGGAAAATATGTTCCATCAAGGAAGCAAAAGCAGAAACACAAGATTATTATAGTAGTAGGAAGACATAAGGGTTGTTAGCAATAAAACATTGAAATTGGGAGATTCAAGGTTTACGAGACGTGTCACAGGAGTTTTTATGTTATAGGTACATACCCCACCATCTAGTTGGAAATTGTGAAAAAAAGTTGCAACTGGAGATATTAAGATGCTAGAGAAAGAATCCCTGTCCAGCTGGGTCTCAGAAAGAAGCAAAAGGTTAGGACGAGAGTTACTGAGGTGATGTTCAACAGATGCGAGATATGCTCTGAGGTCACGGACATTAGTAAAGTTTATGCCCGACCCCATGATCACTCAAATTAGACATTCAAAGAAACACACATGCCCATCCTAGTACACAGACGCTTGTACACACGAATATAAAAAACTAACATTAAAAATAAGTAGTATTAAAAATTAAAACTATGAAAATTATTATTAAAAATATTAAAACTATGATTATTAAAACAAAACAGGAGGTAAACCCTGACAGGAGTAATTTAATTCAACCACGAAGAAAATATATAGCAAATTCAAAATGGTAAAAGTTTAATTAGTGATAAAACAATACTTATCTTTAAAAAAAAGACGAACTCTTCTGTCAATAAAAACTTCCTATAATTAGCTAGAAACACTAAAATTTAAAACACTATACACGTTAGAGAATAAATAAAGTAAATCAACACATTTAAAACTAGAAAACTATTTAAAAAACACAAACATGCACTAAATTAGATCACTGACACAACACATCCTTCCATCCTTCCATCCTTCATTCATATATATATATATATATATATATATATATATATATATATATATATATATATATATATATATATATATATATATATATATATATATATATATATATATATATATATATATATATATATATATATATATATATATATATATATATATATATATATATATATATATATATATATATATATATATATATATATATATATATATATATATATATATATATATATATATATATATATATATATATATATATATATATATATATATATATATATATATATATATATATATATATATATATATATATATATATATATATATATATATATATATATATATATATATATATATATATATATATATATATATATATATATATATATATATATATATATATATATTACTTAAAAGATAAGATAAAACAGAGAAAAAAATATGTAACATATTTCTTACCTCATCATGATTTGCTTTATCAGTAGTTTCGTAATCTATAATGCACTTATTGGTGATCAAGGAAAAAGCAAATACATCTATTCCACAATGCCTC
Organism: Armadillidium nasatum; assembly: GCA_009176605.1. Taxonomy (NCBI): domain Eukaryota; kingdom Metazoa; phylum Arthropoda; class Malacostraca; order Isopoda; family Armadillidiidae; genus Armadillidium; species Armadillidium nasatum. The sequence continues at coordinate 40,137 of SEYY01000047.1, read as the reverse complement.
GCAACAACAACTTCTGGAACTGTGCTCATTCCGACAGCGTCAACTCCCATTACTCTTAAAACTCTTAGTTCTGCAGGTGTTTCATAGCAAGGACCTCCGAGCATAATATAAACACCTTCTTTAATGGCTGGATCAAGACCCATTTCTTTCGCAGTTTCTTTAGCAATTTTTCGGAGATTTGCATCATAGCAATTATTCATAGCAGGAAAGCGAGGACCAAATCGCTCGTCATTAGATCCACGTAACGGCGAATCTCCAGCAAAGCCCTAAAACAAATTTATCAATATTTTAGTATTTATGTTTTGATTTAAAGGTAATCTGAAAATTGGAATAATTATTATTTCCATATATAATATAAACTTGATAAAAAAAACACAAGGGGATTTTTTTTAAGCATCTGAAAAATTCAAAAGCAAATGAAATAACAAATGCATAAATAAAAGATTTGATTTCATTAAATTTTATCAAATTTTCATTAATTATTTTCTTTATGCGATATACATTTGACCATGGCTTTCTCTCTGACGTCCCTTCTGCTTTTACAATAGTAGCCGTTGTATACGACCACCTTTCATCTTTTAAACAGTGATCTTCAGGGTTTTTCCTATCACCGGCTTTTTTCTATTTTCCAATAAGATTTATAACTTGTAACTTTAACCTGTAATTTGCCGTCTACCTTGTCATAACTTAAGAGTAATGCTTGTAATCGGTTAGATAATCAAAATCTCCAAGTTTAATTTAATTAGGTAATTTTTTTAAAATTCAAATTGATATGAGAATGCATTATAAAGTTGAGCTTCTTTAACAATTTTATTATTTTCCTAAAATGTTTGTGCTTTGATAATGTTTATTAAAACTGGTCGATGTTTATGCGAAATCTTGCAGTTTTAATAACACTGGTCAACAAAAAAAAATTTTTCCTGGCATGAACTTTAAGAACAGTTTTAGACTAATTTGAGGGTGCTGAATTCAAATCTGATCTTATATTTTCTCTATCACATCAAGTTTTTGAGCTATAGGTATATATCCTATTTTCATGAATTCCAAGAAAGAATTATTTTTCTATTCAGTAGTGTAGCAAAAGGGCAGTATTATATGGTTTAGTTTGGTATATTTACTTTTCATTTAGTCTCCCAATAAATGGAGAATATCTTCGTTTTCTTTGAACATACATAACATTCCCATTTTTTATGATACGAAAGTAAACAAAAAGATTTCAACTTACACAAGACTCGCCAGCCGGTAATGATTTATTGTTGAAATTTTCATTGAAATTTGTTATTCATTGTTTTTATCCTGCTTGCATTTGTCTGCAGGATGTGTTGCTGATCTAACAATGGTCTCTACATCTCACAGAAGACAGTGCTCAAATGATCCAAATAAATTTTGCTATATTTGTGGAAACTTTACTTTGAAGACTCAGAGGCGCAACATTACTTACTTTGTTAAGAGCATGTATTTTGCGTACTTCAAAGTACTACTTGAGGACCAAGACAAGCATTGGGTTCCTCACAAAGTGTACAAAACCTGTGTTGAGACCTTGAGATCATGGTCTCAAGAAAAGAATACAAAACTTAAGTTTGGAATGCCTATGGTTTGGAAGGAACCATGTAATCATGTAGATAACTGCTATTTCTACTATTTCAGCCTTGTCAATGTAAAAGGTTTCAATAAGAAAAACAAGCAATATTTGAAATACCCAAGAATCCCTTCAGCTATTCGACTGGTTGCCCATACCTGTACCAATCTTTACTAAGCTTCCAAAAATTGATGACACAGATCTCTGCTCACCTTCTTCTAGTGATGAAGATGACACTACAGATATTTTTCAGCTATATGATGAAGATTGTAACAAACCAATTCTGTTTACTCAGTCGGCTTTGAATGACTTGGTTAGAGATCATTATCAAATAAAAGAGTTTGCTGAACTGTGGGCTTCAAGACTACAAGAGAATCGAATGTTGAAACCAGGCACAAGCGTCTCATTTTATCGTAACAGGGAAGCAGAACTGCGTAAGTATTTCCATTCAGATGGCCAGCTTTTCTATTGTGCTGATGTAGAAAGGCTACTTCTCTTTATGGGACTTCCAGCATAAGATTCAAGGGATTGGAGGCTTTTATTGATAGTTCCAAAAGAAGTTTAAAATGTGTTCTGTTACACAATGAAAATAAGTATGCCTCTGTACCAATAGGTCAATCTGTAAAACTTAAATATAATAATATCAAGATTGTTCTTGAGAGGCTGCAATATCATTTTCATGGGTGGTTAATTTGTGTCGATTTGAAAATGGTTAACTTTCTTTTGGGTCAGCAAAGAGGGAACACAAAATACCCCTGTTTTCTGTGTTACTGGGACAGTAGAGCTTGCAGCAGAGCATTGGGTGAAAAAAGAATGGCCTCAGCGACAGAGTTTGACATCTGGCGATAAGAATGTCATCAATGATCCTCTAGTCGATAGGCAAGAACATTGTCTTTCCCCCTTGCACTTAAAACTTGAATTGATGAAGCAGTTCGTCAGAGCTCTTGATCACAGTGGGGAATGCTTCAGCTATATATGTTCAACTTTTCCTGGTCTTAGTGAAGAGAAGAAAAAGGCTGGAATATTTGATGGACCTCAAATAAGAAGACTTATGAGAGATGCAAATTTTATCACATCAATGAATGAGACAGAAAAAAGAACATGGAATGCATTTTGTAATGTGGTGCAAAATTTTCTAGGGAATAAGAAAGCAGACAATATATATATATATATATATATATATATATATATATATATATATATATATATATATATATATATATATATATATATATATATATATATATATGTACATATTCAAATTTTTTATGCGGAAGAGCTACTAATTAGCCTCCGAGATCTTGGATGTAGAATGAGTATCAAGATTCATTATTTACACAGCCATTTGGACAATTTTCCGGAGAACCTTGTGGATGTGAGCGATGAACAAGGGGAGCGTTTTCATCAGGACATTAAAACAATGGAAGAACGTTATCAAGGCCACTGGGACTCACATATGATGGCGGATTATTGCTGGAGCTTGATGAGAGACAACCCAGAAGCTGTACATCAGAGATCAGCCAAGAAAAGAAAGTTCAGATAACTGCCATTTGCCATTGATCTGTGCACTATATATATATATATATATATATATATATATATATATATATATATATATATATATATATATATATATATATATATATATATATATATATATATATATATTTTTTATTTATTTTCTATTTTAATTCTATCAATATATCTGATTTGCTGTACATGAACTTTGTAATCTTTGTTTTTACTTGATTAAGAATATAAAAAATGTAGTACTAAATATCGCGTGTTTTTATCGTGAAGCCATCGATATATATAGGCTGATGAGTAATTTACATCAAAAACTGAAAAATGACATATCTTGAAATCCTGATGTGATAGACAAAAACTGAGTTCATATTCGTAATCAGAAGCCAAAATTTAGTTAGAATCTGTTTTAAAACCTTTTGCCAGAAAAATCGTGTTAACCAGTGTACCTAAGATATAATTAAATAAAAAGAAAGTATTTTGTAAAATAGTGATTATAAAAAGTGCAAAAAATTAATATTTATCAGAATAAATATAAAGATTGTAAAAATAAATACAAAACTTTTGATAAAATAAAGTCGAAATATATCGAATTATTTATTCACTTCCCTGCTCTTTAATAGGAAGTTTGCTGTTTTTTTTTATTAGAGTTCCAGTGTTTTTTTATTATGTTATCTGAAAATATTTATCATTAACTATTTTAGATATTAACTAAAAAATTGAATGCTAATTATTTTATATTCTGTTATAACGTTTTAATAAAATAAAAAAGTTTCTGTGAAACTTCGATTTCAATGTATTTTAATGTATTATTGAATAATATGTGAAATAATGATCTTATATTAAATTTAACCACTTTTTATATATTGAATCAATATTATTTCGTTGAAATTTTGTAAGAATCCGGTTGTTCTAAAATTATGTAAAAATTAACTAACCAACTCAGTGAATAAAAAGTAGAAACTGTTCTGAAAGTTTATCAATCCCTCCTACTTTAATAAAGAGATAAATCTTGAGATATAGTTTAGGAGGTGTTGATTTAAGAAATAGACACAACCCTTTTAGCCGAGTTGCCAAGAAACAATACTGGACGTCCTGTCGAAAACGCTGCCAACCTTCAGAAGAAGCCACGGTCTCTCCTACTGAAGAGGGGAAGTAGCTGTTCCCCGGGCAGAAACTGAATAAGACGCAGACCATCCTACCGAGGAGGAGAAGCTGTTTCCTCGGCCTCACCGGAAGTTCCGTCAGCTTCTACAGCTGACAAGACTGGGTATTTTTGCTACTCTGGTTAGAGATAAATATCTTCGACACATGAGACGAGTGGTCTGTGCAGTTCGACAAAATCGTTGTCTCCCACTCACTATCTATCTGAATCAGACCTCCTTGGTAAAAGAGAGCTATGAGAAGAGTCGATAGACTGATACTCTCCTTGTTCTAGGCTAAACAACTTGGCGACAGCAGTGAGCCATAAACGGGGGTTGTGTGAGAGTCGGTAGTTTGAAACTTCTATGATCTACCTATACGACTCGGTGATCAGAATTAGCCGACCAAAAGGCAAGGGCGATCCCGAAAAGAAGTGGTGGCAACCACACGCATTCTATCAGATGACCTGACGAAGAAACCCGAAAACACCCAACCTTCGCTAACGTTTCCCCACGCCTCTAAAACAAGGGCTTCCTGGGAGCAGCAGGCCCCTAAAGAAACCGAGAGAGATCATCACAATATACATATATATATATATATATATATATATATATATATATATATATATATATATATATATATATATATATATATATATATATATATATATATATATATATATATATATATATATATATATATATATATATATATATATATACACGCACAGTGGTTCAAATAAAAAATGTGAAACTTAATTGATGTTATTGTCGCTTCTAGCCATCTTGGGGCTCCCGCTTCCTGCTTTTCGTTTAATGTTCGCAATTTCATCAATTTTCTTTAGCAGAGTGTCTAATCCCCTTAAAGTTAATCTTTTGTGAGGAAATTCATGTAATAATTTCATTCTGCCATACTTCTTCTCCATTTGATAATGTTTAATAATAATTTTATCTTCTTCGTAAAAGGCATTATCTCAAGGATATAAATTTCTGAAATAAAACCATAGAAATTAAGCTTTTTATATAGCTTGGAAAAAAATCATAAAAAATCAACAAATAAAGGCAGAATTTTTTAAATTTTCTCAAATACAAATGAACCATCAATTATGCTCTTGTCTAATTTTGAACTATCTACGTTAGATAATTATCGAGTTATTGATAATTTTAAAATTTTTTTTCGGGGGTGACCACCGTATATATATATATATATATATATATATATATATATATATATATATATATATATATATATATATATATATATATATATATATATATATATATATATATATATATATATATATATATATATATATATATATATATATATATATATATATATATATATATATATATATATATATATATATATATATATATATATATATATATATATATATATATATATATATATATATATATATATATATATATATATATATATATATATATATATATATATATATATATATATATATATATATATATATATATATATATATATATATATATTTTTTTTTCTTTTTTATGTCTCCTCCGGTGGGCAAAGGACCAAGGCCTACCAATATCCACCGGAGTTGGGAAACAATCGGATTCGGGGTCGTTAATGGCCGACGTGACCCGATACACGGCGTTTAAAAGTGTGCAAGTCAGGAAGTTGGGAAAACAGATAAAGGGAGTGTGTTCCAGACTTTACCAGTAGAGTACATGTAAGATTGAGCATAGAGGTTAAGTCTGAGGTCGGAGAGTTGGACAGAGAAAGGATGAGACTGTGTAGAAAGACATGTCGCACGAGCCCTTCTCAGTGGAGGAGGTATGCGACGTGAGAGTTCAGAAGAGCAGTGTCCATTGTAATAGCGATAGTAAAGAGAGAGTGACGCAACAATTCGAAGGGAAGAAAGAGATTGGAGAGAGTTAGTAAGAGCAGGAGAGTTGATAAGACGAAAAGCCCTAGACTCCACCTTTTCAAGATGAGCTGTATGTGTGGACCCACCCCAGATATGCGAGGCGTACTCCATACAGGGGCCAACAACACCCCTATACAGAGTAAGCAACTGGGGTGGCGTAAAAAAACTACGAAGGCGCCACAGAACACCCAACCTCTTAGAAGCTTGTTTAGAGAGAGAGATAATGTGATCTTTCCAAGAAAGATCACGAGAAAAAGAAACACCGAGAATATTGAGAACAGATGAAGGTTTGAGTTGAGTGTTTTCGAAGAAGATGTCATAGTTGTGTGGAAGATTGTGTCGAGTAGAAAGATGGAGGAATTGAGTTTTTGAGGCATTGAAAACGACCATGTTTTCTCTGCCCCAATTTGAAATGAGGGATAGATCAGAGGTCAGTTGCTCCAAGGCAATCCTTCTTGCGTCTAATAACTGCTGTTGGGAGGGACGTCTTTCAAATTGAAAGGAATAATGAAGGGTGGAGTCATCGGCATAGGAGTGTATAGGAGACGAAGTAATAGAGAGAAGATCATTGATGAAAATTAGAAAAAGAGTTGGAGAAAGGACAGATCCTTGAGGAACACCACTATTTATAGATTTATAGGAGGAACGGTGGCCGTCTACAACAGCTGCTATAGAACGACCAGAAAGGAAATTAGATAGGAGGTCACAGAGAGAAGGATAGATTCCGAAAGAGGGAAGTTTGGAAATCAAAGCTTTGTGCCAGACTCTATCGAAAGCTTTCGATATGTCTAGCGCTACAGCAAAAGATTCACCGAAACCCCGAAGAGTGGAGGACCAAGAGTCAGAAAGTAGGGAAAGAAGATCACCAGTAGAACGTCCTTTACGAAAGCCATACTGGCGATCAGAGATAAGATTGGAAGAATTGAGATGTTTCCAAATCTTCCTGTTAAGGATAGATTCGAAAACTTTAGAAAGAACGGAGGTTAAAGAAATTGGACAATAGTTAGAGGGTTGAGAAGGGTCCCCCTTCTTCGGTACAGGTTGAATGAGCGCACGTTTCCAACAAGAAGGGAAGATCGAAGTAGAAAGGCAAAGACGAAAAAGTTTACCAAGGCAGGGTGCTAGCTCAGAAGCACAAGTTTTGAGAACCGCAGGAGGAATACCATCAGGACCATACGCCTTCTTAGTGTTAAGCTCAGAGAGAGCAGAAATGACATCTTTAGAAGAAATTACAATGTTAAGCATAAATGAGTTGGAGGGGGTTGTAGGAGGAGGAATAGCTCCGGAATCGTCCCAGGTAGAGTTAGATGCAAAAGTTTGGGCGAAGAGTTCAGCTTTAGTAGAAGGTAAAATGGCAGTTGTGCCATCAGAAGAGACTAGAGGAGGGAAAGAGGAAGAAACAAAGTTAGAGTTGACATTTTTTGCGAAATGCCAGAAAGGGCTAGATGAAGAAGAACCAGAAAGATTATTGCATTTGCGGCGGAGAAAAGAGTTTTTGGTATCTCGAAGAATAGATTTTGCACGATTCCGGGATGAAATATAAGTAGCATGAGTTTCAGGAGTTTGAAGACGACGGTAATCTCCGAAGGCAGTATCTCTGCGGCGGATAGCACGAGAACAAGCAGAGTTAAACCAAGGTTTGTTAGGTTTAGTAGAAGGGAAAGAATATGGAATGTACTCTTCCATGCCAGAGAGAATCACCTCGGTTATACGCTCGGCACACTCCGAGGGACCCCTCCCACGAAAGCAATAATCATTCCATGGGAAATCAGAGAAGTACAACCGCAAGTTAGACCAGTTAGCAGCACCGAAGTGCCACAGACGTCTCCTCGCCGAAGGCGGGGGCCGTTCTTGCGGAAGACTTGAAGAGACAGAACAAGATACGGAGATAAGAAGGTGATCGGATGAACCTAGAGGAGGAAAGAGTTTAACAGTATAAGGAGAAGGATTAGAGGTTAAGAAAAGATCAAGTATGTTGGGTTCATCCCCAAGACGGTCAGGGATACGAGTAGGGAGTTGCACCAACTGCTCAAGGTTGTTCTGGATAGAAAAGTTGAAGGCGAGTTCACCGGCTGGAGATTGAGAACTAGAGGAAAGCCATTGGCGGTGGTGAACATTGAAATCACCTAAAATGATGATTTCAAAGAAAGGAGAAGAGGATAGAATGTGCTCTGTTTTGGAGTTTAAATAGTCGAATAATTTTTTATAGTCAGTAGAATTAGGAGATAAATAGACAGAACAAATAAATTTAGTAGTAGAATTGCAAGAGAGCTTAAGCCATAAGGTAGAAAATTCATAAGACTCCAAATCAGAGACACGAGAGCAAATAACATCGTTGCGCACATATGCGCAACAACCGCCTTTGGCTGAAAATTGAGGATAGAGACAGTAGGAGGTAACAGAATAATGTTTGCTGTCAGCACACTCAAGCACCTGAGTTTCGGTTAGAAATAAGAGATGAGGTTTAGAAGAAGAGAGATGGTGTTCGACAAAGGGGAAATTAGAAAAAAGACCGCGAATGTTGCAGAAATTAATGAAAAAAGAAGACCGTGCTTCGGGGCAAGCCGGACGCCGGGTCATGGCGGCACCATCCCTATCATCGGAGGCCGCCAACTCTCAAGTGATGATGGGGTGAGGGGTGGAGGTTGAGGGGCATTCTTTGGATGCCGCCCCTCTAAGCATCTCCGAGGCAGCTGTTGGTTTCGCCATTTTATTTTGTTTTGTTTTAGGTAATGTAAGAGTAAGTGCATGTAAAATGTGGAAACATGTGAAGAATTGGGGTGGAGAGGTAGTTGGAGCATAGACACTCCAGTGTGAGGCGGGGGTACGCTAGAGAACCCCCTGAGAAGGTGAAACGCGAAAAGGAACGAACCAAAGGGCAACGGAGTGAAACGGAATAGTCTAGCCCATCCTATCACTCCGTGGGTTATGCCCAATGGGGGTACTTGCATCGCTTCGGACGGCGCTACGTCCTCCCCCTATATATATATATATATATATATATATATATATATATATATATATATATATATATATATATATATATATATATATATATATATATATATATATATAGTGCCGTTTGAAAGTTAACCCAAAATATAAAAAACATTTTCTGCAAAAAAATAATTTTTCGAACAATAACGTATATAATTTTTGTTTTTAAAAAGCAGTTTAAACCAATTAATTAATAAAAATAAAGTTTCTTTTTCTTATAAAAATAATTATTATTTATGTAATAAAATATAAACTATTAATTTAAAAATAAAAACATTTAAAATATAATGCAAATTGTATATATGGCTATATCAGATTCTTAATGTACTTTTTACCGCTCTTTTTTACTCTATGTTTGCGCCAAAAAAAAATTTTGCGGGGAAACTCGAAGGTAAAACCATTATAAAAAACTATTATACAATGTAAAATATATTTCTTTTATGTTATATTATATTATATTTACAATAAAAAAATGTTATGTTAAAAGTTTCAATTTTAATGTATTTTAGTATGTAGTATTTAAATATATTGTTAAACAATATTTTCTACTTTAAATATATAAAATTTTGTATATCATTTCATATGATTTTATAAAACTTAAATAATATTAATAAGGTTGTAAGCAATTTTTGTTAAAATTAAGGAAGGAAAATAAAAGTGAGAAACAAATAATTTGTTAATTGATCCTTTACATTTTAGAGATAATTTCAAAAAGTCATTAGCAAATATTGTTATAATCACTTTATCCCAGAATCCAAAGAAGAAGCCGCAATGCCAAGAAGAAGACGTCCAAAGCAGTGGCAAGAAGAAGCCGTCACTACAGCAGCAGAAAAAGACATCCCAGAAGAAGAAGAAGAAGCTCAAAAACATCTGCTTCTGAAAGGATACCCAGTTTGGCAGATCATTTGCCCTCGACTGTGGTTCCTCCTTTGAAATAGCCTTCCTTCTGAGGCTACAGACGCTCCGCAGGCCCAAAGAATAGTGGTGGCTACCACACCTCTACCAGTCGGCATTACACAAGGGGACATTTAAAACACCCAGCCCCCTGATCTGTCCCCCTTCGCGCTACAAAGTGTAGGGATCTCCTGCACCACATATTTTGACGACCCCTACATAATTGGTGACACAAATAAGGTCACTACATAATTGGTCCCTACATATATATATATATATATATATATATATATATATATATATATATATATATATATATATATATATATATATATATATATATATATATATATATATATATATATATATATATATATATTCAAGGTGTACCTAAAGTCTGGACAAAGGGAATAAGGAAACGTTTCCATATATGATATTTATTAACAGCTTTTTATTCAGTTTGAATTTTCAATAACGTCTTCAATATGATTTCCATCGTTTGCAATGCACAGGTTGATGCGCTTTGAAGAATTCACGTGAACCCGACGTAATAATTCCACAATACCGTCAATTTGAGCACGCTCAATCTTTTTGCGTATCAATCAAGTGTGTTTTATCTGTGATTTCGATTGAAAACACTTTCTCCTTCCACATTCCTGAAAGAAGGAAAAGTCAAGGGGGCTAAGGTTAGGTGAACGAGAAAACCACTCCATTACCACATCTTCTAATCATGTTAGGAAAATTGTTATTCAGCCAATCGCTTACGTCCTTGGTGTCTAAATGGGCAGTGGCGCCATCTAGTTGGAATCAATCAGAGAGTCCTTCACCTCAACCCTTAAGTTGGGGCAATAACTGATCCCTCATCATGGATAGATAGGTCTCACCAGTTACATATTACTCGAAAAAGAATAATCCCAACACACGACACTCCACACTTTATTTGCGCTCCTTGCTGTTTTGCTTAATCAGAAAAATGTGGATTGCTTTGTTACCAGTATCAATCATTCTGTCTGTTGACATCACCATTCACATAAAAAAGCTTCTCGCTGAACAACACAGTGTCTTCGGTGAAAGGACTGTTTTCATTCAATTTATTAGAAAACCATTCGCATGTCTCAAGCGTCTATCTGGGTCATCTCATATGAAGTGATGAAGGATTTGTAACTTGTAAGGATGAAATTTGTCCTCTTTTATGAAACGACTGATGGTTGTTTCGGGAGAAACTAGATCAATGAATGTCCTCCAAAGTGATTTTTGGTGCTAGAATACATTTTAGCCATGACATTCATTGGTTTCGGCTGAAACACGTGGTATTCCAGAATAGGGTTTGTCCATGATCGTACCTGTTTCTTTGAAACTTTTAATTACCTTCGCAGTCATGGAAATGCAAGTGGAGATCTCCGTGGGTGACGTGCATTAAATTCATCGCTTATCTTTCGATATGACCATCATTCACGTCCACTGAGAAGTACCAGTTCAATTTTTTCTTTTTTCGACAAAGCTTTATTTAATGTGACGACGAAAAATTATTTTAGATACTTACATTTTCTATGTATTCAGACTTTAGATACACCCTGAATATATATATATATATATATATATATATATATATATATATATATATATATATATATATATATATATATATATATATATATATATATATATATATATATATATATATATATATATATATATATATATAATGATGGAAAGATTCATTCTTTGAGAACTTCAAATGTAGTACAAAAAGGATTGAGAGAACGGCCGCAAACATTAACAACTTTATTCATATATAAACGACGTTTCGACCTATTACAATGGTCATCTTCAGGACTTCTGCAGATTAAGATAATATGAATAATAAGAGCAATACAATAATAAATAATAATAATAATAATAATAATAATAATAATAATAATAATAATAATAATAATAATAATAATAAAAATAATAGTAGTAATAATAATTAATTAATTAATAATAATAATAATAATGGCCATAAATATAAATATTAGTAATAGCAATAATTTCAGTCAATATAATAATAATAATAATAATAATAATAATAACAATAATAGCCAAACAGAAATTAATAGATGATATGCTAATACAATGATGACAATAAAAATAAAAATAAAAATAAAAAAAAAAATAAAAATAAAAAATAAAATAAAAATAAAATAAAAATAAAAATAAAAGTAAAAATAATAATAATAAAAATAATAATAATAATAATAATAATAATAATAATAATAATAATAATAATAATAATAATAATAATAATAATAATAATTTAATAATATATAAAAATAGTAATAATATTTATGAAAACAACCTGAATAAGTACAAGTAAGAATATTTACAAAAAATATATACTAGATATTGATATGGAAATAAATACGGTATAGGAGACTTACTTGTTACTAATGTTAATGTAATTATACTGAGTGAAAATTGGAATTTAGGTTTAATGATAGGTTGGTTGTAAATTTTGAGATTACGTTAGTTGGTTGTAACTATTAAATATTATATTGATATTTAAATAAAATAAGATTAGGCGATCAATAAGGGGTATGAAGAGGAGTCCGAGTTAAGTGATGGCTGCATTTGTTTAATGTAAAGAGATTCTAAAATATGTAAATCTGACCTGTTGGTTTTGGAAAGTATTCTAAATTTATTGAAAAGAATAGGGTTATGGCATTTAAGAGTGTGTGAACGGATGGCAGAGGGGGGTTTGGATGATAAGGTGGCAAAAGTTCTCGGGCTGACACCCATATGCTCACACGCGCTAGTCCTGAGTCGCCTTATCGTGGAGCCTACATAGGCGTCTTGTGAACCACAAGAACAATTGTATTCGTAGACTACACAGTCTCTTCCTCCACTGCTACAGTCCTGTAGCATACCCCTTATTGATCGCCTAATCTTATTTTATTTAAATATCAATAAAATATTTAATAGTTACAACCAACTAACGTAATCTCAAAATTTACAACCAACCTATCATTAAACCTAAATTCCAATTTTCACTCAGTATAATTACATTAACATTAGTAACAAGTAAGTCTCCTATACCGTATTTATTTCCATATCAATATCTAGTATATATTTTTGTAAATATTCTTACTTGTACTTATTCAGGTTGTTTTCATAAATATTATTACTATTTTTATATATTTATTAAATTATTATTATTATTATTATTATTATTATTATTATTATTATTATTATTATTATTATTATTATTATTATTTTTATTATTATTATTATTATTATTTTTACTTTTATTTTATTTTTATTTTTATTTTATTATTTTTATTTTTATCCCTTATTTTTATTTTTATTTTTATTTTTATTTTTATTGTCATCATTGTATTAGCATATCATCTATTAATTTCTGTTTGGCTATTATTGTTATTATTATTATTATTATTATTATTATTATTATTATTATTATATTGACTGAAATTATTGCTATTACTAATATTTATATTTATGGCCATTATTATTATTATTATTATTAATTAATTAATTATTATTACTACTATTATTATTATTATTATTATTATTATTATTATTATTATTTATTATTGTATTGCTCTTATTATTCATATTATCTTAATCTGCAGAAGTCCTGAAGATGACCATTGTAATAGGTCGAAACGTCGTTTATATATGAATAAAGTTGTTAATGTTTGCGGCCGTTCTCTCAATCCTTTTTGTACTATATATATATATATATATATATATATATATATATATATATATATATATATATATATATATATATATATATATATATATATATATATATATATATAGGGTGGTTAAATTGTATGGGCCGATGTTGAATGTGAACCACACCTAAACGTCAAGTTTTTTACTGCATTTCATTTGACTTTTTTCAATTTCAGACTTACTCAATTTGAACCATGGAAAGATACACAATGTAAAGTAATTTGTGTTTTATTCAAAATCAACATCGGCCCTTAAAATTTAACCACCCTATTAGTTTAATAAAGGGTGGTTAAATTGTATGGGCCGATGTTGAATGTGAACCACACCTAAACGTCAAGTTTTTTACTGCATTTCATTTGACTTTTTTCAATTTCAGACTTACTCAATTTGAACTATGGAAAGATACACAATGTAAAGTAATTTGTGTTGTATTCAAAATCAACATCGGCCCTTAAAATTTAACCACCCTTTATATATATCGCCAGTTTAAAAAATTTCGAGGCAGAAATGGATGAAGATTCAGTTTATGAGATCAGACTCCTTGGTATATTGTGAAAAAAGGATAGAGATCTTTTGGCAACAAAAGAGATTAAATTAGACGATGACTTTAAGGTCCATTTTACTTTCTGTCAATGGCTGTTATTTTCCTCTCTCATTTATATTTCCCTCTAGAAACAAAGCAAAATTGTTCTTGCATAATTTAAAGATTGACAGCAGCGCTTCTTAGGACTCTCCTCTTGGTGTTGAAAGAATTAGGAGTGGTCCAATATTTGTAAGTTATTTAATTCTGGTATTCAACCATCCATTCCAGTGTTGGGAGTTACAATAATAATTATGATTTAGTTGTTTCTATAGACGACAGAAAAGACTTCTTTGGATGTGTAACTTATTTAAAAAATCATAATACTCATTCTCTTCATTTCTTAACTGCCAAAAATTAAGTAGTATCCTCTAAGGGAGTATGTAAGAAACATCCCTGTGTTTGAGATCTTCTCAGTTGCTTATGGAGTAGAGTGCGTGATGTATTTGTACTATAATTTAACAAAGACTTTCTGTTCAATTAAAATTAACGCTTTGCATCTCTTTACAGATTTTATGATTGCTTTTAGTTGGCTTGCAAGTAAAACTGAAAAAAACAACAAAATCGAAAGAAAGGTTACAGTAATTAACAAAAACTTCCAAATATTTGGAAGCTGTATGTAGTTCATAAGTTACATGTTATCATATAACTGGATTAAAAAATCCTGCAGATGTAGTTATTAGATGCGTTTCGTATCAAGTTTTTCATAAAACTAATCATTTTACAAGTCCAAATCTGGCTGGATGCGAAGAAAGTCTTGTGTTTGATGTACCAACTAAGTAATAATGAGTTCAATTTTCATGTGTATATTCTTACTTCTAATAGGTTGGAACCACTCATTGCACTAGATAGATATTATTGTATTAATAAATTGTGTAGGGTGTTACACTATGTGAGAAGATATATTCATAGTTTAAAGTCTAAAGTAAAATCTAGAAAACCACATATTTTTCCTTTAATAGAGGAAGACTGTAAGTATGGGGATAGTTGCTCTATAGTTTATAAAAGGCTCAATAATTCAATTTTCCTGGCGCGTATTATTATTTGTTAAGTCTTGTTGTTGTTGAACCTACAAATCTTGCTAATCAAATAAAATTTCCTTAGATTCAAAAGGGCTAGGTAGAGTTAAATCAAAATTTGGCTAACTAGATGGAAATTTTAATGAAAAGTTCCCTTTGCTGTTATGTAAAAATTGTCCTTTAACTAAGAATATAATTTTTTAATATCATTCCAAAATGAAGCATGTTGAAATTTATAGATTGCTGCATATTCTTAAAAGAATTTTATATTTCTTCAGCTTATGTTAAGGTAAAAAAGTAATAAAATCATGTTTTAATTTTAAAAGGTTGTATGGAAGGACTATACAAGCCAATACCAATGATTAGAGAAAATTTAGCGTTTTCCCAAAAGAAATCCCCTTTAGAGAAATTGATTTAGACCAACTTGATCCTTTTAACATTAGGGTTAACGAAAATAAGGTTAAGGTCTATCTACTTATAATATGCATTTAGAGTCGGGCTGTAAACCTTTTGAAATTTAAAAATATAAACTCTGAATCATTTATAAATTCTTTTCAAATTCATGTATATAGTTATGGCTATCCATAAAAAATCCTGAGTGATGCTGGGCCTCCTATAGTGAGTTCCTTTGATATTATTCAAATTTTTTTAAATGATGGTGAAGTTGCAAATTTTCTTAAAGAAAGAAATGTTAATGTATTACAGTTTTCAACTTATCATACAACTTCCAGCTTTTTGGGTGCTGTTGTCGAATCACTAGTCAAGCAAGTTAAAAGCATGATATACGATTGTATTTTAAAAAAATGTATTAGATTATGATCTATTTTATTTATTAGTAAAAAAATTAACATGTTAATTAATAAAGACCCTTAGCATTTAAAACCTCTTTTAAATAACCAAGATATTGATCCATCAATTCCTCCAATGAGGAATTATTCTGAGATATTATTAAAATGGTACGATGTTCCTTGTGTTGAAGTTTCCCCCCCCCCCATCTGCATATCACAGAATCTGTGGATGACGACGACCAAAATTGGGTACAAGCAAATGAAATCTCAGATCAGCAAAAATTTATTAAGGTTAAGAATAAATATATCACAATGAATTTCTTTGTAACTTAAGAGAGCTTAGTACTAATAAACAAGATAAATAAAAATATAATTAATATTAAACTTAATATTAATGATCTTGTTGCTATAAAGCCAAAGTTTTCAATACCTTACTTCTTTCCGATGGGGTTTGTGATAGGAATAAAGGAAATAATGGAACAATTTGGGAGAGGTAGTGGAGGTCTTGGTAAGAAAAAGTAATATAGAAATTATTAGAAAGCATGTAAATAATTTAATCCTCATTAAAGATACTTTAGACTAGTGGTATATCGGCTTTGGGTTGGCTGACTAGAAACTGCATTGAAAAATATTAATTTTTTAAATAGCTAAAATTTTCAAAAAATAAATTTAAGGGCCCCTCCTAATGTATAATAATTCCTTATCATATAATCATTTCTTGTAGGATTAGAGCCGTGGCTTTTGTAGTTATGACTTAAAAGCCCGAGATTTTCTAATCTTACAAAAACTCCTAATTTTACTATCACCGATTTCCCAAAAGAATGATGGTGAAGAAGATAGAAAAAAAATTAATATTGTTTTCTTCATTATATATATATATTCACTTCATACATTGTTGTCATGCTGTTAACATTAATCGGCTTTGATTATTTATTTTGTTGTATAACAATACAAATTTCGTCTAGTAACACATTCTACCATATTTATCGTGCTGCTAATATTGGTGCTATACCCAAATCGACGACAGGTCAAATCGTCGACACTTTTGAAAAAAATCTGTCGATCGTTTTCCTTTCAATTTCAACGTGTCGACGTTTTGGACACATGTGAAAAAAAATGTGTCGACTATTTGACCAACATCGTAATTTTTTTTATATCGATGCAATCAATATGTAATCCTATTTTTTTAATTTTATTATTATAATAATTATGAATATATTTTTTTAAATTTTTAATAGAAATATTTTAGTAGATGCATGGCACACGAACATTTGACTACGGGGGGCTCTGCCCCCCATACCCCCCACCCGTGAGTGATGATGATATAAATCTTTCGATTAATCGATATCGATTTATAGTGTCGACG
Source organism: Armadillidium nasatum (assembly GCA_009176605.1). Taxonomy (NCBI): domain Eukaryota; kingdom Metazoa; phylum Arthropoda; class Malacostraca; order Isopoda; family Armadillidiidae; genus Armadillidium; species Armadillidium nasatum. The sequence continues at coordinate 22,603 of SEYY01000047.1, read as the reverse complement.
ATTTGACCGACTTGTAAAAAAATGTTGTCGACCCAATGACCTTAACAAAAAAGTTGTCTACGATTTGGACGCGAGGCAAAATTTTGTTTTTGGCTTGTCGACGATTTGACCTGTTGACGATTTTTCCTGTCTACGATTTGGGGTAATCCCCCTAATATTGATCTTTGTATTAATATACTTTATATCTACTCTGAGAAATATTGTATCCGGACATTAGTGAACGAGTCTCGATTAGGCAGAGGTACAGTTCTCAGTTCTTAGCCATGTCTACCACCAATTCGTCAAGAAGAACTTTTGGCTTTGAAAAAGCATAGGCTCCCTAGATCTCCGTTGAAGCCTCTTTTCAGTAAGAGAAAATTTATTGAGCAAGGCATTGTCATGACAAAAATAGGGTGAATAAATGAATGAAACCATTACAAGTCGGTAAAATTATCCTATCCTTTGACATTCTTTTATTAAAGGAAATATCTGATTAATTTATCTTATCCCATTTTTCAATTTTAGGTTTAAAATGTCTAATTTTGGCTCATTGATGAGCATAGTACTTGTTTTACAAAAAAATTATTTTTTCAGGACTTCTAAGTTTTTACTGTTAATATTAAAACTTAAAAATTTCGATTTCGAAAATTGGCAAATTTCCTAATTAATATTTGTCTTTTAGTTTTCCAGTTTGGGGTCGGTCTATACATTAAGTACAACATCAGGCGAGGAGTTTCAAAATCTCAAGCCACCGTAGAGTACCATACTTATAAATATATTAATGTATTAATATATAATGAGGTTTTTGTTGTTGCTAAATAAGTAAAGCTTTTTAAAATAAATGTTTTTTTGTCAACATAATTTAAATATTTTTTCTCAATTTAAAAATGAATATTTTGAGGAACGGTAAATTTTATACCTGTAAAGTAAAATATAAGTAAGTTTAATTTTCTGTAAATCTTTATTTGCATACATAATGTCATTCTCTATTTCCTTTGATTCGTTTATACTAAGATATTTGTAAGTTGTATCTGGTTCTAGCGTCAATTTCGTCAAAAACAATGTTTTCAGCCTCTACTCTTTCGTTTTATTAATTGTATGAAAGCACATTTATCAAGTTCGAATTCCATCCCAATATCATCTGTGAATGTTTTCACTACTCTGTTTGGTGAATACAGTTTTACGTCGTCCATATAGAACAGGTGCAACAACTGCTTCGGTTTTTTTCATTCCTTGGGTTGACCCTGTGCCCATTATCGAGATTGATGAACGTGTTCCTTATGAAGTTTAATGCCAATACAAACAATATGCGAGATATTAAGTCACCCTGGAATATTCCTCTTTTTATTTCAATGTTTTTCTAATTTTATTTTTCATTTTTTGTGGGGTAACTTCATATTTACATTTGATCTTGACATAACCCTAACAAAGAAATCTATTATCCTTGTATTTATTTTATAGATCCTCATAACTTTTTCAAGTCATATCATAGGCCTTGTGGTAATCTATATAGGTCATGCATAAGTTTTTTGTGCTCTTCTTCTGTTTTCAAGAACCATCTTATTTATTAGTAATTGTTCTTTTGCTCCATACAAGTCCATACTGCATACTTTTTATTCTTCATTTAATATATTGTTACTAGTTGTGTTTTTCTGCATTCTCGTTATTAATATTCCAGTCAATGTTTTGTATAATTTTAAAAGGCAAATAAATGGTTTATATTTACACTTACTATATTTACTGTTACTTTGGTAACAATACTGTTTCTCCCCTGATAAACCACTCCGGAATTTCTTCTGTTCCCTCAATTTTCCTGTTAAAACTGTTTGTAACAGTGCCTGCTAGAGCACTGATTTTCTTTAACCAAACATTATACACTCTATTCATTCCAGGTGCTTTACAGTTGTTCAGCTTTTTAAACAATATTCTTGATCTCTGAACATTCTATTACTGGAAACGCATTCCAGCGATATTTGTAATTTCAGGGCTATTTTTCAGATCTCGTATCCATATAATTTGATTATTATGTTGAATTTTGTTTTCAAAGATAAATTTACAGAATATCTCACATTTTTCTTTCCATGGGATGTTTGGCACTGATATCTGATTTTCTCTAAGTATCCTTTAGAAATTCCCATTTTTATTCTGCATTTTTCCTTTTACAAATTTTTCATATCATTTTTTTTATTTATATATTTTTATTTTGATGCTAGTAGTAATTTTCTTCAAACAAAGGCATGAGCTAATATGTTTCCATTTCTAACCCTCTCTCAGTGAAGAATTTTTTAAGCTTTATTCTATGCCTTTTGTGTCCTGACTTCTCCTCTCTGAAACATGGTTAATAATCCATTTTTTTCTTTTTTGTTTCTTCATTGTAGATTTGTCTCTTTTTTCCCTATTACTCTTGTTTCCATCGATTCCACTATGGCTCTAGCTGTTGCATAATATAGTATATTAATCTCTACAAGTTCATGGTTTGGTGAAACTAATCTTGGTAGGAGTCTATTAATTAATTAATCCAGTCATTAATTTTTTAGCCTTTTTTCTTTGTTATATTTATTATTATATCTTCGTCTCGATTCTTAGCTATCTTGATTAACATCTCCTCTTCATCATCATCAGTATCATTATTCAGTCTCATGTTGATATTTTTACGGGAGTGAAGATCTACAATTAATTCCTCCGGGATTGAATCTAGTTCATCACTATCTCTACTTACAACATCTGAAAGACTTCCTAGTTCTTCACTTGATGGTCTCTCTTTGACCAATGAATCTGCGTTTTCTTTTATTTCAAGTACAATTCATTAGCTTTGAAATATTCCTTATCCCCTTCTTCAAAATTCTCTATTTTTATCTCGTGATATTTAAATATCCCATCTGCCCTTTGACAACCGTGTTCTTTCTTATTTCCTGTCTATTTTGAAATTTTTTTTGTTTTGAGATTTTCATTATTTCTTGTGCAATCTCCACGGTTAGGTTAAACTCATGTTTTACGATATTTGCAGCATTCTCTTTAACCTTTCCAAGTTCCTTAATTGTGGGTAGTGTCGCCCCCTCTACGATTTCTATGTTTTTTTCTTTTCTTTGGCGTAATTCAAAATATACAGTTATTGATTTATCAGAACTTTCCTTTCGATGTCACCATATCTTTGGTGAAACCTTATATTACATGAAGGTATTTGCTCTTTGATTTTCCTTTTTTATATAATATACTCCATTTCTCTTTTATCTGCCTCTTGTACAGCATACTCACCAATATAGTAAAGTAAAATATTTTGATAGTTCCACCACTCTTCATTTTCTTGATCATCTTTAACACTCCCATATGCCCCACATTCCACTTTTTACAGTCCTAATATTAGTTTCTATGCGGTGAAATCCAGCATATGTGGTGTTTTCAATTTTTCTCCTGTCCATAATTCCCCTCTTTGATATTCTTTCTTAGGTAATTATTGGTGTCTTAAGTAATGCGAGCACTAATAAATTTCTACTTTTTCCTACATAGACTATGTTGCTCTTTCTCTTCTTCTTAGGTTGTAGGAATATTGTAAGCGAACATGGTGATATTCAGGAGTGCCGGGGTCTGCCTCAGGAAGGCCAGACAACGCACCTTATGAAGGATGAGTTCCGCTGCTCTGAACTCTTATTGGTTCCTCCAAGAACTTATCTTGTGATTGGAGAGATTTTTTGCTTTACTCCTTGGAGCTCCGTCACCCCAATCCTCTCTCCAGCAATGAAGCATTGCCGATACCATGGTTTCCGGTTTATGACTCCATTTAGTTATTTTCTTTTTGCCCATGGATAATATCAGTGCTTGCTTGTTAGCTCCAACAACCTCAGAGACGGGGTCACCTTTCACTTCCATTTTATTGCAACAGAAAGGCAGCCCCTTCCTCCAATAGCGATAAGGTCAACAACTCCTAGGGAGTATGAATGTATGTATATATGCATGAATGTTTGTTCATATGATAATGTAGGAATCTTTGTGCATATATATATATATATATATATATATATATATATATATATATATATATATATATATATATATATATATATATATATATATATATATATATATATATATATATATATATATATATATATATATATATATATATATATATATATATATATATATATATATATATATATATATATATATATATATATATATATATATATATATATATATATATTATATATATATATATATATATATATTTATATATATATATGTGTGTGTGTGTGTGTGGATGAGTGCTCACGTTGTACATCTTTTAGGATTTAAGTGCATAAACATAAAGATCAATTTTAATAAACAAATTTTTTACAAAAAGATTCATAAATTGAGTTTTAAAAATTATTTAAAAATATTTACGTTATTTAATTTTGAATTAAATTTTTCAATAAACTTTAAATTTTTTCTTTTTTTAATTTTTTAAATTTTTAAATTTTTTATTTGATTATTTTTTATTTCTTATTCGATTTTTCTTATTTTTATTTTCTTTAATTTTTATTTTTACATTTTTAATTTTTAATTTTAATTTTCATTTAATTTTAAATTTAATTTATTTTTATTTATTATTATATTTTATTTATTTATTATTTTATTATTTTTTGAGTTTTTATTTTTTCCTTCTTTTTAGTTTATTTTTCAATTTTTATATAAAAACTTTATAAACCTTTTCATTCGAAAATAAAAAGTATAAAGTAATTTATTATTAAAAAGGGCTAAAATATTTTTTTGAAGTTACAGTTTGTAAGAAATATGAAAAAGTAATATGAAATAAATGTAAGAATAATTTCTTAAGTCATAGCTTGAAAAAATGTGAGAAATGTAATATGAATTAGCTTACAAATAATTTTAAAAAGTTACAGCTTGAAGAGAAAATAGAAAATGGAGTATGAATTGGTTTAAAAGAGATTTTTAAAAGTTATAGCTTGAGAAGTAATATAGAAAAATTAATATAAATTTATTGAAAAGTAATTTTAAGTTACAGTTTGAAGGAGAAGGGATGGATATAAAAGAAGATGTATGTGGAATCTTGATGCCGTAAAAAAGAAAGCCAACTGATAGATATTATATATTACAATATTATGTAATGATATCTTCGCATGTATAAAATCACATTAAAGGTATTTATTTATTATGTAATAGGAAATTTTCAATTCATAAGAATAATACGTATATCGCAGACTGAAACACTTGGTTCAGATACTGTAAACACGTGATTATGTTAAAAAGTAAATAAATATATGTAAATGAAGTTTATACTTACTTTGAATAAATAAAAAAATGCTTATATGTTAAATATAGGAATTAAAATATAAAGTAATTACTGGAAACTCTGTAAAAATACATGTGTTTATTAAAAATCATGCCGCCTTAACCTTTTACAATTTCATTGTCCCAATGTGAAGTTCACCTTTGTTTTCACTCCTAATTCTTTCCTAAGTTCCTTTCTTACAAACAACCTTAACCTATTTATCTGCGCCATTCTGTTGTTTACGAATATTCATGTGGTAACTGTAATACCATCAATGTTAGCAGTACCTGCACATCTGCCTTTCCTCCTCTTATTCGCTCTGATGGATCTATTGCAAATACTCCCTCTGAAAAGACTAATCTCTTCGGCCTCCTTTTCTCATCTAATTCCACCCTGCTCGATTCTGGCATCCCTCCTCCTACTCCTTCTCCTCTCAGGTGTTCCATGTCAATGCCTGTAATTACACATGATCAGGTGCATGGGATCCTGAAATCTGTGAACGTCAGGAAGGCCAGTGGCCCGGATGGCATTCCCCCTCGTGTTCTGAGGGAGTGTGCTTCCGAGTTAGCGCCTGTCCTCGTTCAGCTCTACTTTCTATGTCTTAATACTAATACTTTTCCTCATTGCTGGAAGCTTGCATTTGTTCAACCGATCTCGAAAAAGGGTAGCCACTCTGATCCTTCCAACTATCGACTTATAGCTCTCACTTGTGTTCTGTCTAAAATTTTTGAAACTCTCCTCAACTCTCATTTCCTGGATCATTTGGAGTCTCATTCTCTTCTCTCTGATCACCAGTATGGCTTTCGACGCTCGAGGTCAACTGGTGACATACTTTCCTATCTTACTGATCTATGTATGGTCTTCTGCCCTTAGGCACTTCGGGGAGTCTTGTGTGGTGGCGCTTGACATATCCAAGGCTTTTGACCAGGTATGGCATGCGTCACTGCTATCCAAGCTCTCTTCCTTTGGGTTTCCTCCTTCCCTTTGATTACTTTTTGTCTAGTTTTCTCTCAGATCGTTCCATTTCGGCACTTGTAGATGGAGCGACCTCTTCCTCTTTTTCTGTCAACTGTGGTGTTCCTCAGGGCTCTGTTTTATCTCCAACCTTATTCTTACTTTTCATTAACGATCTTCTCAACTGCACTTCTAACTCTGTTCACTCTTATGCTGATGATTCAACTCTACATTCTTCTACTCATTTCAAATCTGCTCCCACTTTTGCCTCTAGAGTTGCTTCTCGTCTTCAACTTTCTGATTCTATTCTTGCCGATCTGGATGGGATTTCTCGGTGGGGACATAGCAACCTTGTGAAATTCAACTCTTTAAAAACTCAACTTCTTCACATCTCCCTCTCAAAAACACCTCCTAACTTTCCTATCTTCTTCGATGGCTCTCCCGTCTCACCTGTAAATAACATTAACATTCTTGGTCTTAACATAAACAATAAACTGTCTTGGAAACCTCATATCACAATGGTTGCTAAAGCGGCCTCTAAAAAGCTGGGAATTCTGTTCAGGTTGCAAGAATTTTTTCCTTCTGAACAGTTACTCCAAATATATAAGGGTCTTTTCGCCCTTGTATGGAGTACTGTTCTCACATTTGGGGGGGGGCTCCGGCTCCTCCTCTCTTCTGGATAGGGTTGAGTCTAAAGCTAAGAGATTAATAAACTGTCCCCTACTTTCTAACTCTCTTGACCCACTATCTCTGCGACGTAATGTTGGCGCACTATTCCTATTCTATAGGTACTACAATGGAAGGTGCTCGAGGGAATTGGCCTCTCGCATTCCTCCACCATTGCGTCGTCCTCGTTGCACAAGGGGTGCCCTGCTTTCGCACCAATTTTGTGTGGATGTAGGAAACCCCAGGCTGGCCCGTTGTTGTGCCTCCTTCTTTCCAGCCACCTCTGTTCTGTGGAACTCTCTACCTTCATCTATTTTTCCTCCTGTATTTAATCTTCCTCTCTTCAAGGCTTCCGTCTGTGCCCACCTAAGGGATGTGCGTTAGGTCTGTGTTTGATTTTTTTTTTGTGTGTGTGCCCCCTCCTTGAAAAGGGCTATGCCCGTGGGTGGCGGTGTTCTGTATAAAAAAAAAAAAAAAAAAAAAAACTAATGACAACTCTCAGTTAGAAAAGAGGAGCACAGAGTAAAATTCGACCAGAATAGATAACTTTTTCGCATATCTGAATCCATCCAGCATTAGACTTCACAGTCACACCATCGATCAACTCTACTGGCCCTAGCTGTTTTCCTATCATATCCCAGATCAACCAACCGCTCAATCTGAAATTATTAGAATTCATTTATGTAACTGGCCTTAAACCGTCACTCAATAGTGAGAGTGATTCATTCCAATCACATCCGTTTTAGTTATAGGGATTCTAAATTTAACTACTTGACATTTTTACTGCCGAGTTAATTTTACCACTTCTTATTGAGATTGTTCTTCTTCACTTATAGTTTTGATATCCTAATGAAGGGGAAATGCAATTTCCAGAAACGTTCATTATTATTATTATTATTATTATTATTATTATTATTATTATTATTATTATTATTATTATTATTATTATTATTATTATTATGTGGAATATTAATACAACAAATTATTTTAGCAGGATTTTTTGGGTCAAGAATGTTCAGAGCTTTAGTTTGTTCATTGTTATATATATATATATATATATATATATATATATATATATATATATATATATATATATATATATATATATATATATATATATATATATATATATATATATAATATAAACACTGAAATCTATGAACGTCAGGAAGGCCAGTGGCCCGGATGGCATTCCCCCTCGTGTTCTGAGGGAGTGTGCTTCCGAGTTGGCCCCTGTCCTCGTTCAGCTCTACTCTCTGTGCCCTAATACTAATACTTTTCCTCTATGCTGGAAGCGTGCGTTGGTTCAGCCGATCCCGAAAAAAGGTAGCCGTTCTGACCCTTCTAACTATCGACCTATAGCTCTCACTTGTGTTCTATCTAAAATTTTTGAAACTCTCCTCAACTCTCATTTCCTGGATCATTTGGAGTCTCATTCTCTTCTCTCTGATCACCAGTATGGCTTTCGTCGCTCGAGGTCAACTGGTGACATACTTTCCTATCTTACTGATCTATGGTCTTCTGCCCTTAGGGACTTCGGGGAGTCTTGTGTGGTGGCGCTTGACATATCCAAGGCTTTCGACCGGGTATGGCATGCGTCGCTACTCTCTAAGCTCCCTTCCTTTGGGTTTCCTCCTTCTCTTTGCTTACTCTTGTCTAGTTTTCTCTCAGATCGTTCCATTTCGGCAGTTGTAGAGGGAGCGACCTCTTCCTCCTTTTCTGTCAACTGTGGTGTTCCTCAGGGTTCTGTTTTATCTCCAACCTTATTCTTACTTTTCATTAACGATCTTCTCCACTGCACTTCTAACTCTGTTCACTCTTATGCTGATGATTCAACTCTACATTCTTCTACTCATTTCAAATCTGCTCCCTCTTTTGCTTCTAGACTTGCTTCTCGTCTTCAACTTTCCGATTCTATTCTTGCCGATCTGGATGGAATTTCCCGGTGGGGACGTAGCAACCTTGTGAAATTCAACTCTTTAAAAACTCAACTTCTTTACATCTCCCTCTCAAAAACACCTCCTAACTTTCCTATCGTCTTCGATGGCTCTGCCGTCTCACCTGTAAATAACATTAACATTCTTGGTCTAAACATAAACAACAAACTGTCTTGGAAACCACATATCACAATGGTTGCTAAAGCTGCCTCTAAGAAGCTGGGAGTTCTGTTCAGGTTGCGAGAGTTTTTTTCTTCTGAGCAGTTACTCCAGATATATAAGGGTCTTATTCGCCCTTGTATGGAGTACTGTTCTCACATTTGGGGGGGCTCTGGCTCCTCCTCTCTTCTGGATAGGGTTGAGTCAAAAGCTATGAGATTAATAAACTGTCCCCTACTTTCAAACTCTCTTGACCCTCTGCCCCTGCGACGTGACGTTGGCGCGCTATCTCTTTTCTACAGGTACTACAATGGCAGGTGCTCGAGGGAATTGGCCTCTCGCATTCCTCCACCGTTGCGTCGTCCTCGTTGCACGAGGGTGCCCTGCTTTCGCATCAATTTTGTGTGGACGTAGGGAATCCCAGGCTAGCCCGTTGTGGTACCTCCTTCTTTCCAGCCACCTCTATTCTGTGGAATTCTCTACCATCTTCTATTTTTCCAACTGTATTTAATCTTCCACTCTTCAAGTCTTCCGTCTGCGCCCACCTGAGGGCTGTGCGTTAGGTGTGTGTGTTTGTGTGAGTTTGTCCTTGTGTGTGTGCCCCCTCCTTGAAAAGGGCTCTGCCCGTGAGTGGTGGCGTTTTGTAAAAAAAAAAAAAAAAAAAAAAAAAATATATATATATATATATATATATATATATATAATATATATATATATATATATATATATATATAATATATATATATATATATATATATATATATATATATATATATATATATATATATATATATATATATATATATATATATATATATATATATATATATATATATATGGTATTTAATAAAATAAATGCTAATAAGATAATCATATAAAGCTAACTGATATTCTCAGATAGAGGGGCCATGGCCCAACTAGAATTTTTTTTTTAGTTAGGTCAGTGAACATAATTATTTTCTGTGATTAGGTTTATACTTAATTTAAATAAAAATAAATGCAGGCAGTAAGAGTCTTGCATCTGTTATGCATATGTACAGTTGTCCACAAGAGTTCGTCCCGGTGAAGGTGAAAATACATATATATACAAAATGGAGATCATTTCTTGTTCAACCAATCACAGCTCAAATACGCCTCTCCCAATGTTTTTATATTCTTTTTTTGCAAAATAGAGCTTTCATAAAAAACACAGGTGATAAATACCCAGTTCATGAAAACCTTTAATATTTGACTACAAATTTAATTTAATCTTTTTGTTATTTTTTTAAATAAAATGAGTGAAAATTTACTTTAAAACGAAACCTTATTAGATAGTTTGTAGTTTTAGTTAATTTATATTTTATTTTGATACGTTATTTATACTTTAGTTTAAAATTTATTTTTTATTTAGAGAACGATTTAAGTATAGGAAGCTTTCAATATCGTTTTGCTTGCAAAGCACAATATATATATATATATATATATATATATATATATATATATATATATATATATATATATATATATATATATATATATATATATATATATATATATATATATATATATATATATATATATATGGTCATACCGGTTTGAGCCAGCACCATATCTTAAAAACTACTGAACGTACGTAAAAAAGAATTACATTTTTAGAATCCTTGTCGAATTTCAGTTAGGGAAAGTGTAAAATATTTGCAAATAATAAAAAAAAAAAACATGATTGTGTACGACAACAAATGACGTATGATGACGTAATAAACGACAAGTGAAGCCGTAAGAAACTTAAATTTGGTGTTAAGCTGAACATATGTCTACGGGGGGCTATGCCCCCAGTACCCCCGACCCGTGATTGATGATGATACTGTAAACAACTTTTCCTGTCGACAAATTGGGGTATTTCCCATTTTTTCAAATTTCGAAAAAATTGAAAAAAACGGACATTGCCAGGCGTAAGATTCTCGCGACAGATAAAAATAAGTAAACTTTACTTATATAAACTTTTTTATTATAAGAATTTATTTTTTATTTCCCAATGTTTCCTACCTAAAATTCGACAAGGATTCTAAAAATGTAATTCTTTTTTATGTAGGCTCATTAGTTTTTAAGATATGGTGCTGGCTCAATCCAAAGTCTGGCATATATATATATATATATATATATATATATATATATATATATATATATATATATATATATATATATATATATATATATATATATATATATATATATATATATAATGGGACAATTAGGAATTTTTAGATGACGATGAATTTGAAAAAGCATATTTTAAATATTTCTATTATTTTAATACATTTAAATATTTTGTGAAAAGGAAAAATTAAATTGTCTTTTCTTAATTCTTTATTCAAGTGTGTAATACATGCATTTTTAACATATATAATATAGTATATAATTTATAGTTTAATTACACTACACTTGTTGTGATGTCAGTACGATTCAGACACACCAAATTTACTTTGACTAGTTCTTTGATATCTATAAGCTCATATCTGGGGCTTGGAACAATTGGGACACCCTGTAGTATCTTCAAAACACTGATTTTAATATTTTAATATGTGAGAATATAACAGCATGCAAAATTTTACTAGTTTAAATTTAGTTTTAAAATTGCAATATAGAAACAATTTTTTCTCCAATTTCTGTGGTAATTCGATTTCATCTTGTAGAGTATATTTGGCAGCTACAACTAAACCCCCTCCTTGAGTAGGATTTTACACATGAGTGATGGTTATATGTTTAAAAAAAATTAAGATAAATAAAAACAGCCTTTCACTCATCCAGCTCTCCAGGAAAAGGTGGAGTCTAGAGCTTTTCGCCTTATCAACTCTACTGCTCTCACTAATTCTCTCCAATCTATTTCTGACCATCGAAATGTTGCGCCACTCTCTCTTTACTATCGCTATTACAATGGACACCGCTCTTCTGAACTCTCTCGTCACATACCTCCTCCATTGAGAAGGTTCGTGCGACTCGTCTTTCTACACAGTCTCATCCTTTCTCTGTCCAACTCTCTGACCTCAGACTTAACCGCTATGCTCAATCTTGCATGTACTCATTTTAAAGTCTGGAACACAATTCCTTCATCTATTTTCCCAACTTCCTACGACTTAGGCATCTTCAAACGCCGTGTATCAGGTCATGTCGGCTTTTAATTTGACCATGTTCCTGACTTTCCGTCTAACTCTGGTGGAATACTGGTAGACCTCTGGCCTTTGCCCACCAGAGGTGAAATAAAATATATATATATATATATATATATATATATATATATATATATATATATATATATATATATATATATATATATATATATATATATATATATATATATATATATATATATATAAATAAAAAAAAAAAAGCTCAAATGGGGGAACTCTCTCTCAAAAAAAAAAAAAATGGAAAATACCCCAAATCGTAGAAAAGGAAAAGTAGTCGACAATATCATCATCACTCACGGGTCGGGGGGTACGGGGGGCTTTGACCCCCGTAGACATATGCTGGGTATAACACCCAATTTAAGTTTTTTAGTTCATCAATTGTCGTAAAAAAACATTTTTTTAAACATCTTACTTTGAACCACAGTAAAAATTTTGTTGATCCTCAAACTGGACCTTACACCCAAAATATAGAGGCTACATGGAGTGTACTTAAATATAAAAATTAAATATATATATATATATATATATATATATATATATATATATATATATATATATATATATATATATTATATATATATATATATATATATATTATTATTTTTATTATTTTCCATTTTTTTTCAGAGATTTCCCCCATTTGAGCTTGAACCATATATATATATATATATATATATATATATATATATATATATATATATATATATATATATATATATATATATATATATATATATATATATATATATATATATATATATATATATATATATATATATATATTATATATTATATATATAATATAATATATATATTATATATATATATATTATATATATATATATAATATATATATATATATATATATATATATATATATATATATATATATATATATATATATATATATATATATATATATATATATATATATATATATATATATATATATATATATATATATATTATATATATATATATATATATATATATATATATATATATATATATATATATATATATATATATATATATATATATATATATATATATATATATATATATATAATATATATATATATATATATATATATATATATATATATATATATATATATATATGGGGGAAATTTTACCACCCAAAACAGAAGTACCAAATAGTTTGTAAAATATACGTATAATTCCAAGTTTTAGTGGCTATATCTTAGTAACCTTTTAAAATTATGAAAAACTAATTCATATTTAGAATCAGGATAAAATTTGCCATAACAATACACCAAGATGTTAAAAAAAAATTTTTTTTAAAAAAATCTCTTTTTGTGTGCCTCATTTACCGCTAAATTCAAGGTCATTTGACAGGTGTCATTTTAAAAGGCTATGCTACAGGAACCGTATGGAATTATGAAAAGCCTATTACATATTTGGAATCAGACAGGATTTTACTAATAGACAATTGAAAGGAAACAGAGGAAAGTTTTTCACCCCCCTGAAAATGAAGGGATGCTCTTAACAGTATATACAGATGGATTAGAAGTTAGGAAAAGATCAAGAGAGTAAAGTTTATCTCCAAGAATATAAGTTATACGGGTAGGAGACTACATCAGTTGTTCAAATTCATTGTTATTTGAAAAAAGAGCAAAGAGAGTTTACCAGATGGATCAATTGATTAACTCTTACAGCCCTCTCTCTCTCTCTCTCTCTCTCTATATATATATATATATATATATATATATATATATATATATATATATATATATATATATATATATATATATATATATATATATATATATATATATATATATATATATATATATATATATGGTCAGACTTCGGCTTGAGCCAGCAACATATTTACAAAACTACTTAACCTACGTAAAAAAGAATTACATTTTTTGAATCCTTGTCGAATTTCAGTTAGGAAAAGTGTAAAATGTTTGAAAATAAATTTAAAAAAAAGGTTTTGTACAACAACTGATGACGTAACAAACTTAAATTATGTGTTGTACCGAACATTTCTCTACAGGGGGGCTCAACCCCCCGTACCCCTCGCCCCGTGAGTGATGATGATACTGTAAACAAGTTGTCCTGTCGACGATTTGAGATATTTCCCATTTTTCCCAATTTCGAAAAAATTGAAAAAACGGACATTTCCAGACGTATGATTCTCGCGAGAATTAAAAATAAGTAAACTTTACTTATATAAACTTTATTATTATAAGAATTTACTTTTTATTTCCCAATGTTTCCTACCTGAAATTCGACAAGGATTCTAAAAATGTAATTCTTTTTTACGAAGGTTCAGTAGTTTTTAAAATATGTTGCTGGCTCAATCCGAAGTCTGGCCATATATATATATATATATATATATATATATATATATATATATATATATATATATATATATATATATATATATATATATATATATATATATATATATATATATATATATATATATATATATATATATATATATATATATATATATATATATATATATATATATATATATATATATATATATATATATATATATATATATATATATATATATATATATATATATATATATATATATATATATATATATATATATATATATATATATATATATATATATATATATATATATATATATATATATAATATATATATATATATATATATATATATATATATATATATATATATATATATATATATATATATATATATATATATATATATATATATATATATATATATATATATATATATATATATATATATATATATATATATATATATATATATATATATATATATATATATATATATATATATATATATATATATATATATATATATATATATATATATATATATATATATATATATATATATATATATATATATATATATATATATATATATATATATATATATATATATATATATATATATATATATATATATATATATATATATATATATATATATATATATATATATATATTATATATATATATATATATATATATATATATATTATATATATATATATATATATATATATATATATATATATATATATATATATATATATATATATATATATATATATATATATATATATATATATATATATATATATATATATATATATATATATATATAACGAACCCCATCTAAATCCATTAAATAAAACAAAACAATATTTTCCATTCTGGTTTAAATTAATTACAATTCTAAGTTACCTGATCATTTCGTAAATAATTTTGTTATGGTAAATTTATTTCCAATAATAATGAAATGTTAGATCAAATATTATAATAAGAAGTGTAAAAGGATGTTTTCGTTCCACTAGAATTTCAATTTTTATTGTGTCTTTATGTAAATCAGATATTCCACATTAAAAGAAAATAAAAAATTTGGGCGGAGTTTAACTAAATTTAACTAAATTCTCATTGGTTAATCTTTAAATGATAAATCTATCACCGCCATTTTTTTTTTAAATGAATATGTGTATCAATAATGAAGGACGAACTCCTGTGGACGACTGTACATATAGATAAATTTGAAAAAATATTAATATTTTTGTCCTTCCTAAAAAATCTTTTGTCGCCCCCCTCAAAGTTTTTTTTGACTACTCGCCAGTTATTATTATCATCTTTTATTATTTTATCTTCATTTTCTTGCATTAACTTTATTAATTTTTTGGTTGCATCTTTCATAACTTGTAATTTTTCTGTCATGTCATTTCCATCCTAGTACTCTTTTAGATTCTCTCATTCTTTTGGATACATTGTTAAAAATTCTCCTGAAATATTGAATCTTATTAACAAACTTCATGAATATTCACTTTATTAATTGCTTTATTATAATTTAGTTATTATTATCTTGCAGAAATTTAGCAACAATAATTTCATAAAAAGAATTTCTTCTAAATTTCATCAAAAATACCATCACATTCTTCATCCTCACATGAAATAATTTTTGCAGCTATTTTTTATTCTATCTTCGCATATTCTTTTGTAGAATAAAGCAAAGCATAAGCATTCTTCATTAAGACAATATAAATAATTAAGTTAATAAATTTGGAAATAGCAGCATCAGCTATCACTTTGTTAGTATTTCTCAGTCCTCAAAAATCGAATATCATTTTAAAGCGCTTGAACAGCATCTGAACATTGAAAACAAAAAACAAGGTTCACGTTCGAGGACGTTCATGATGAAATATAAAATATTTTCTAGGTCATAAAATCTATGTCTTCCCAGGTTCCGAAATCACTATCTGCCAGTAGACTCAGAGTTCATTGAGGTTATTGAAAGAAAGGTTGGTATCAGGTCATCATAAATGAGCCTTCGAAATGTCGGGTTGAGATTTGTCATTACGGAAAACTGATAAGGCACGAATTTTCTGTTTCTTCACAGCTACAAGAGATTATAACTAGTACTCACTGGTTCAACTTTATACTGACAGACAATAGAGCAGGTGAAAATAGGCATGACTGTTCTAAAGGTTTTAAAAGATAAATTTTGGGGCAATCACTAATCTTTAAGAACGCATAATTTGCTTAGGATGACTTGCTAACAAGACTATTGATGTGTTCTAAGACTGAGAGTTTATTAACATCAAGGATAACGCTTTACAATTTTACAAACGTTGATCAACTTATGAATACTATATATTTTTTGCTCTAACGTTAAACTGAAGACGTTTTAAATTGAAGAAGTTTTAATAATAATAATAATAATAATAATAATAATAATAATAATAATAATAATAATAATAATAATAATAATAATGAAAATGTAAATAAATAAAAAAGTGAACATCGAATGCCAAATCGACGTGAAAGAATAATTTTAATTTTATTATAAACAAAATTAGGAAATAAGAGATTATTTATTTATTTGAGTTCTAAAATGAAAATTAATTAAAAGTATGCAATTCAAAGTCAGTCTTGAATATAAATCAGAGTAATAAAAGTAACATAATATTAAAAGCAAACATTTATATGTATTAAAAAAAAAAAAACTTAAATAGCTCGTGAAAGCACAGATTATTGTGAAATTTTGAGAAAAATATTTGTTTTTGTACATACTATAAGGAAGTTTTAATATGCAGCGTTAAAGTTTGCTTAATTTGTCTTTTAAGACTCCTTCACAAAACCTATGCCACCTACCTCTTATTTTGAAAGCAATAAATATAGCCAATATTTAAAGAATATTTGCATGTAAAACAATTTTACTAATATTTTATTAATTTGCTCTAATTTTTTTTAAATGGTCTAGCCTACTTTATCACCCAGCTAGTTATATATATATATATATATATATATATATATATATATATATATATATATATATATATTAATATATATATATTATATATATATATTTTTTTTTTTTTTTTTTTTTTTTTTTTTTTTTTTTTTTTATTATTATATAATATAATATATTATATATATATATATATATATATATATATATATATATATATATATATATATATATATATATATATAATATATATATATATATATATATATATATAGGTCAGAGTTTACATTAGCTTTCGCCCATAACTAAAAAACTACTAACCGTACATTGAAAAGGATTATATTTTTGAAATCCTTGGGTAATCTGCAGTAAGAAAACTATAAAAAATGTTTACAAAATTTTTTTTAAAAAAATTATATAAAAATGTACGATAAGTTGAAAATTAAAATGAAGGCCATGTAAGAAAACCGAACATTTGTCTACGGGGGGCTCTGACCCCCGACCCGTGAGTGATGATATTGTCTACTATCTTTCCTGTAGACGATTTAGGCTATTTCCCATGTTTTCCAATTTCTAAAAAAAAATTTAAAAAATGACATTGCCAGACGTAAGATTCTCGCGAGGCTTATAAAAAAGTAAAATTTACTTACGTAATAAAATTATTATAAGAATTAATTTTTTTATTTCCCAATTTTTCTGACCTAAAGTTCGACAAGGATTTCAAAAATATAATCCTTTTTAACGTAGGATTAGTAGTTTTTGAGTTATGGGTGGATGCTAATGTAAACTCTGGCCATATATATATATATATATATATATATATATATATATATATATATATATATATATATATATATATATATATATATATATATATATATATATATATATATATATATATATATATATATATAATATATATATATATATATATATATATATATATATATATATATAATATATATATATATATATATATAATATATATATATATATATATATATATATATATATATATATTATATATATATATATATATATATAACTCGCAAAGTGGAAAAGTAGGCTAGACCATTCCGTTTCACTCTGTTGTTCTTTGATTCTTTCCTTTTCTCGCTTCACATTCTCATAGGGTCTCTAGTGCCCCCTAGACCCATACTGGAGTACCTATGATCCCGTTACAATTACCCCTTTCTCACATGTACAGTTGTCAGCAGAATCTCGTTCCTTCTAAGCTGAAAATACCGATATATACAAAATGCAGATCATAGTTCCATTAAGACCCGACCAATATTTTTATTTTATTTTTATGTAAAATAGAGCTTTAATAAAATCCACACTTGATAAATGAGCAGCTCATGAAAGTCTTTGGAATTTGGCAAAAAATTCAATTTAAACTTTTTGTTATTAAAAAAATGTGTAAAACTTTGCTTTAAAATGAAACCTTAGTAACAAAATTATCAGATAGCTTGTAGTTTTAGTTAATTTATATTTGATTTTGATACTTTATTTTTACTTTAATTTAAAATTTGTTTTCATTTAAAGAACTATTAATTTAAAGTATAGGAAGCTTTGAATATTATTTTGCTTGCAAAGCCCAATATATATTATATATATATATATATATATATATATATATATAATATATTATATATATATATATATATATATATATATATATATATATTATATATATATATATATATGAATACATCCGCATTAAATTTAACATTCACATTCGCAGTTTATGATTTTGCTATATTCGCATCCATAATTAATTATTAAATGCAAATGTTGCAGATGTTTACAATTTGAAAGTTATTAATTTGTTGTCTAATGTTTGACTAGTATGAATAAAATTCTTAAATAAAATATATTATATATATTATCATATATATATATATATATATATATATATAATATATATATATATATATATATATATATATATATAATATATATATATATAATATATATATATATATTATATATATATATATGATGAAGAGAATAGCAAAAAACATGCAGAGCATTCTATATATATAATGATCAACTTTGAGAAACTTCTTATTGATGAATAAAATTCTTATATTGTATTGACTTTATTAAGATAAAGCTATAAATAACGTTTCGGCCTTTTTGGCCATCATCATGATTTATCTGAAAATTTTTTTTAAATGGCACAATAAAGCTATAAAAGTCCAAAACAAAAAAAAAACAAAAAAAAAAAACGCAATTGCAACGCTCCAATTGTTCAACTTCTTATATTGTTATAGTCCTGATTTCATCAGACATCATTCTGAGTGTACAACTCATCTCAGTCCATAATCGTAGCCCTTGAATCTATACTTAGTATGTTAGCTTATATAATGTATTCTCTGTATATGTGTATGTATGGATGTATGTTATGTATTTATGATCTATTTATATGCATATATTTGTGCTTGTATGTATATATGTATGTACAGTCGGGAACAAAAGTTCGCTCCTATTAGGCTGGAAATAAATATTTATATAAAATGGAAATCATTTCATAAAAGCTCTATTTTGAATAAAAAGACAATAAAAACATTGAGAGGGGGGGCGTAAATGAACTGTTTTTGGCTGAACCTGAAATGATCCCCATTTTTTATAAATATTTATTTCCAGCCTAATAGGAACGAACTTTTGTTCACGACTTTACATGTGTGTATGCATGTGAGCGAGTATGCATATTATTGTATTTGATATAGATTTTTTTTTCTTGTTTATTTTTTATTATTTATTTATTCTTTTTTTATTTTTTATTTTTAGTTATCTATATATTATTGTCCGTATATATTATCTTTATAATTTATAACCATGTATTATTATGTATATATTATTATTTTATTTTATAACCATATATTGCTTTTGTTTATGTGTTTGTACGTACGTGTCATTTTTTACATTTTGTCTATCATTTAAGTTTATTCCAGTTACCTAGCAGTCACGCTACCAATAGTTCATACGATTAAATATTATTTTGTTGTGCACCCTTTTTAATTTGTCATGTCTGATATTTTGATAAAAACATAATCATTATTCCTGATTCTCATATTATTGTTAATTATTCACTCTTAATTATACTTTACTCTTCTTCACTTAAGTTTTTACAGTTCTTAGGTTCATTTATTATATGTTTATTTGTGTTATTATTATTATCGTTTATTTATTTTTTTTATTTATTTTTTATTTTATTTTTTATTTTAAAAAAAAAAAAAAAAAAAAAAAAAAAAAAAAAAAATTTCAGATAAATCATGATGATGGCCAAAAAGGCCGAAACGTTATTTATAGATTTATCTTAATAAAGTCAATACAATATAAGAATTTTATTCATCAATAAGAAGTTTCTCAAAGTTGATCATTATATATATAGAATGCTCTGCATGTTTTTTGCTATTCTCTTTATCATTAAAATTAAGCTCAAAAGGAGCAATAATATCTTCATATATATATATATATATATATATATATATATATATATATATATATATATATATATATATATATATATATATATATATATATTATATAAAAATTCCTTTCCTCCTCATATTCACTCTGATGGTTTTGTTGCTAGCACTCCAACTGGAAAGGCTAATCTCTTTGTCCCCTCTGATCTCTTCTTATTTAACCCTGAACGACTCCAGAAATTCTTCTCCTACTTCTCCTCCTTTCAGATGTAACCTGTGATTGCATTTGATCAGGTGCATGGGCTTCTGAAATCTATGAAAGTTAGGAATTCTATTCCTTACCAAGTTTTAATGGAGTGTACTTCTGAGCTGGCTTCGTCACTAGTTAAACTTTTCTATCTATTCCTCAGTGTTGGAAGCACGCATTAGTCTAACCTATTTCGGAGAAAGGTAGAAGCTCTGATCCTTCCTACAATCGTCCTAAAGGTATCACTTAC
This sequence comes from Armadillidium nasatum, assembly GCA_009176605.1. Classification (NCBI taxonomy): domain Eukaryota; kingdom Metazoa; phylum Arthropoda; class Malacostraca; order Isopoda; family Armadillidiidae; genus Armadillidium; species Armadillidium nasatum. The sequence goes on along the minus strand of SEYY01000047.1, from coordinate 1,270 downwards.
ATTCTGACTAAAATCTTTGAAACTCTCGATTCTTATTTAACAGATCATCTGGAATGTCATTCCCTTCTTTCAGATCATGGCTTTCAACATTCGAGATCTAATAGTGAAATACTTTCCTATCTCACACATTTATGGTCTTCTGCCCTTATTGATCATGTGGAGACTTTTGTGGTGGCGTTTGACATATCTAAGACCTTTAACTGGGTAAGGCATGCGCCACTGCTTTCCAAACTCCCTTCCTTTATGTTTCCTCATTCTCTTAGCTTAATTATGTCTAGCTTTCTTTTTAATCGTTCCATTTTGACTGTTTTTGATGTGGCAACTTTTTCTTCATTTCCTGTCAATAGTGGTGTTCCTCAAGATTTTGTCTTGCTCCTACTCTATATTTACTTTCCATTAATGATCTCAGCTGCTCATCTAGCACTAACCATTCATATGCAGATGATTCAACCCTCCATTCTTCTACTCATTTCAAATCTGCTCCCTCTTTTGCATCTAGAATTGCTTCTCGTCTTCATCTTTCCTATTCCGATCTTACTGATCTGAATAGAAATTCCCTGTGGGGTTGCTTTATCCTTTTGAAATTCAACTCTTAAATAACTTAAGTAATTGATATATCACTCTCAAACACACCTTCTAAGTTTTTTATATCTTTCATTTGTAATGCTTTTAACTATAAACATCATTAGCCTTCACATAAACAGAAAAATGTCTTGGAAACCTCACATCACAATAGTTGCTAGGGCTACCTCAAAGAAGTTAGAAGTTTAACTTAGGCTGTGTGAATTTTTTACTTTTTGGCAGTTACTCCAATAAAGCCTGGGTATCATTCGCCATTGTGTGAAGTGCTGATCTCGTATCTGAGGTGGCTCAAGTTTCACCCGTGTTTAGGACAAGGTTGAGTCAAAGGCTAAAAGACTTATAAATTGTTCCTCTCTTTCTAATTCAATTGGCCCTTTATCTTTATCGTGACGTTGATATCTTGTCTCTTTTCTATAGGAACCACAGCTGCAAATTCTGGAGGAAACTGTCCACTCACATGCCTCCACTTTTACAACGGCTTCGTAGTACAAGGGGCACATTGCCTGCACATAATTTGTGCGGAAATGGCAATTCAATGCTTGTCCTCTGTGATGCCTCCTTCTTTCCAGTTACCTCTGTTTTGTGAAATTCTTTCCCATTTCTAGGTTTCCTGTAGAATTTAATCTCAATTACTTTAAAGCCCACGTCTGTGCTTACCTACGAAGTTTATATATAAGCATATATATAT
>SEYY01000046.1:106368-147527 GCA_009176605.1 Armadillidium nasatum | reverse complement strand
ATATATATATATATATATATATATATATATATATATATATATATATATTTTAATAAACTTTACATATCCACTCATTTCTTTCGTTAAGCAAATGTTTAAAACATTATGTACTAATATAGTAAAATACGAATAAAAGTCACACCAGCTGCTCGAGTATCAAAACTGAGATGTTATTTCCTGCCACCGAGTTAAATTTGGAAAGACGAAAAGCATAAAAAGCAGATTGATCGCTACACGTTCTTAAATTTTACCAATTATTACTCGATTTATCAGTACACACCTTTTTGAAATATGAAAACTGGGGAAATTCAAGAATTTAAACATATGAAGGAAACGTAATGATCCACATTATTGATTTTAGCGAGTAAATTGTGTGCATTAGCTGTGTAATAAAATTATATGCATTCATGTCCACAACAATGCCCTCCCAAAAACGTTTCATTTCAGTAAAGCCATTCATACACCAGTACGCAGACGCGATATGAACTATTACCAAACAAAATTTGCACCATTCACTTACTATGGTTAAATAACTATGTGTATTGATTTTCAAAGCGAAAGGACGTAAACTACGCCACTATGAAACAAAAATTTAAACTTAAAAATATTCCCTAATATACTCAAAAAAATTTTTCATATTACTAAACAATAATTAATAGTGAAGCCAACTGCACATAACCATACTAGCTTTAAGAATTATTCCACACTTTTTGGCCTTCCACCGTCAACACAAGCTCCATTCATAACGATACCAATTTCCGGACATAAAACAATGTTAATATTCGAATTTCCTAAATTGCAGAAAAAACTGAAATTCAAAAATTTCCAAGTAAAGGCAAATCCTGAGCGCCATTTGTAAATTTTAGTTTTGACACACGCACATCATGTATCATCCTATGTTAAAATATTAAATTTTTTTATCCCACAATTTTGGAAAGTAAATTTCATATAAATTTTGAAGTGTCACATTAGGATGAATTGCTCTAAGTTGTGGGCAATGCTTAATTCGTAATAAACACCAATCGTTAACAAACAATATTGACTCCAAAAATGTTCTGTAATACAAAAAATTATAAACTTTGGTAACACTAACATTTAAGGGCTAAAAGTTAAAAAGTTATGGATATTATCCTTACCCAGAAGAGTTGTTTTAAAGTATCAACTGCCTCTTTTTTTTTTTTTTTTTTTGTCAAATTTATGAAAAATAATAACATGCAGCGTCTATACCGAAGTCAAATCAATTAGTGATCATTTTCGCAAAAATATTTATACCAAAAAGATTGACACCCTATATAAACATATAGTTGCGTTTTCACGAGTTTTTCAAGTTTATCAAACCCTACCTTATTTGACTCTTCATCCCCAAATACGTAAAAATGAGTTTCAAGATATTTTGAAAACGATCAATCCAATGAATGACACGTTCATTATCAATGGAATTTTTATATTTGCCAGACGTACGATTTTCTTTTTTTTTACACCACCACCACTTACGGACATAGCCCTATTCAAGGAGGGAGTGTTAGAAAATTAAAAGTAAAGTAGAAGAATAAAAACAATAAAAATAATAATAACAATAATAATTAAAGATAAAAACGACCCCTGAAGGACCCATCTAACGCAAATTTCTTAGGTGTGCGCAGACGCGGGCCTTAAAGAAATTGAGATTAAATTCGGCAGGAAATACAGAAGATGAGAGAGAATTCCACAGAACAGTTACTTACATATATAAGATTATTATTATTATTACAGTACCTACGTATGATTTTGACTAGGATATTAAATCCCACATATTTGTAAACAACACATTTGAAGGCAGTTTGACAAAGTTACGTTTACAAACCTGATGATTGAAGTTGTAAACCATATTTCAAACAGGACCAAACACCTGCATTAGATTTCAAGCTTGACATACGCGCACCTAATTTTTTGTCTAAAAATTCCACTAATCCGTGAAAGTTATCGTGGTGTAAAATGGATCCATCCGTTTGTACACGAGAATTAAACTTTTTTTTAAAGATTTAAAGGAGAAATGCAATCATGTAGTAAGTAGTCTCAGTGACACTAGAAACCATACAAAAGGGTAAAATCAAACTTCTTCCTTTGTTATAAATAACATAACTTTATTGAAAATCTTATGGAAAAAAATGTTAACACATCTACGAGTTTAGACCTAAGCTGGGTATCCTTTCGCCTCAAGAACAGGCAAATCTTCAATGCCCTTCTTAGAAATAACACAAACTTTAAATTTTGGTAAGTTCACAATAAATCTTTTCTTAATTTCATCCACACATCTTTGAAGCAATTTATATCCTTCTTCTCTTGACATGTCTGTAATAAATTTAATAAGTTAGAAAATATATAACAAAACTTCTTTGAAATGAACTAACTATAAAATCTACATTCACAAAACCTTTAAGTCCCATTATATTACTATGTATTATTTATATACCTTAACAAAAATATTTAAATATGAAATTAACTTTCCTCATTACAGTTATTTACTTCAATGGAATATCAAAAAATATGACCAGACTATAAATGAGTCGCTGCGTGAGGATAACATACACAATTTTATTATACAAATTAAAATTTAAAGAATCAATAACCTTAATTTTTTCCTACCTTGTTTGTATTCCTTATCTAAAACACCTAATGTCAGCATTCCACCATAGCCAAAAGCATAGAAGTCCACTGGAACTGACGCGGCGAGATAATCAATGTAGAACAAATGGGATTCATTTTGATCGGGATCAAAACCACCCATTAAAAGATTTACGAAATAGGGCTCCTACAAATAACGAAAGTAGAACTCGGATTAATATTTAATAACTTTTAATTTGAAAAAAAGGATCATCATAAAGCAATATTTTAACCCTATGTGGACACACACTAAAATTACTATCAATAAAGTTAACAATTATACTATTCTATGCAAGCTGATCTCTTTCATAAAACCTTATATGGCATAATTGAAAACAACTCTTGCTCATACTATAAATTAAACACTACGTCTTCCACTACCTCCAGTAGCTATACGACTAACCACTATGCTTTTTTTCAGTATTTCTACTCTCTTAAATAAAGAAGAATGGCTCTATGTTTATCGACCGAACAACGATGCAGAAAAGTACAAGTTTTTAAAGTTATTCGTAACCTATTTAGTGTTTATTCCAATGTGTCAATAAATATTAAACTGAGAAGGTAATACATTATATAAATTTAACTATATAACAGCAAGCTAACATCAAAATAATTTTTGAGCAATTTACTTTTACCATTCAAATGAAGAAATATTTTTAAAAAAATCAACATGTATTATTAAAAAAAAAATTAAAAAGTTGCAAATTGGAGATAAATTTAACTTTTTCTATCTGTGACTATTATTTTGTAATTACTTATATATGAAATTTAGAGTGTAAGGACGTTTTTCTATATATTACTCTATCTATATCCTCTCCCAGGAAGGGTTTTCACCCTGTCAGTGGAACCAGCATCTTTCCCCATCTGCTTGAAGAAGTTCTCCCAGAGCCCTCCAAAAGATCAAGTTCTTCGGCTCGCCGGTCCCCATGCCGGTCCATGAGTCCTATCCAGCATTTTCAACCTCAAACACCTCTCCAGGGGTCTTCAAAAGATTGCGCTTCTCCGAGCAATATATTACTACAATCTTAATTTTGAGAAGAACTTTCTTTCACTTGCATTATAATTAATTTATATATATATTATCGGGATTCTCTTTGGCGTGAAACCCTTGAAAAACGCTTATGCAGATATTGTGACTGCTTTTTGCCAAGAATAAACTTATTTCTATTTAAATTTAGCCTACAAATTAATAAAAGGAAATTAATAAAGAACTCACCATTTAAATTGTTCTGTAAATTCTAAATGAAATTATTTACTTTGATTTCCAAAGTAAATTATACTTGGATGTGTGGCTTTTTGTTTAAGCGCATAAGTAAATTTTAACAGTAACTTTTCAGCCAATGTAGAAACATAAACTCAAACCCAACAAGCAAGAACCCACAAAAACTCTGCTCAAAACTAAGGCCTAGTTAATAGTAAAGTCACAGTCATACATTCAATTCAAGTTAATAAACTAACCCAACCCAAGAATAATAAAATGTCAATTTAATTCAAATAGTAAATATTTAAAAGGTATCAGGGAAGAGTAGTCAAGTTAGGCCCTAACTTCTTTCACAAAGCTTTATAAGAACTCCTACCTAAGGGTTAAAAAAGAATATATAACTACAATTAGGCTATATTAGTTTAATTAGTTAATACATTACGTTCTGGAAGATTTTCTTAAAGTCAAAATGGGCGATGTAGTTAAAAAATGTTAAACTTAACTGCCAAAGTGATTTACACCGACATAATTTTTTCAATAGCAAATCGCAAGTTTTCAACCGCCTCGCTTCAAGCGTGTAACTAGTGATAAACATGAAGTGTTGCCATTTTTTAATAGATTCTTTTAGGGTATTTGATACTTCCTAAATCATTAATTAAATATAAAATATAAGGATTCTCAATATTCTCCCAACAAGAAAAGAATTTAAATTTAAATTTAAATTTAAGCAAAATCAAAATTTTAAATCAATAAAGTCAAATCAATCTAGCATCAACAAGATATTTTCTACCATGCAAGCCTACAAATTTAAATCTAAATCTAATCTTTACAATGCTAAAATAATCCTACAAATACCTTAAAATTAAATACTACAAACTACTTAAAACTAAAAGAGAAAGCCTTTCATAATCATCCAGTCTCTCTTTCAAGGAATTTTAAGATATGTTACAAGCATTTGTTTAAGATGTATTTCCCTCAATAATATAGCATTTAAAGTAACAAAATCAAAACAAGGTGACTTAGAAATTCTACAATGATGGAGGAAAGTAAGTTCATCACAAGCTAAATTCAACATGTTCAAAAAAGAATAACATAGGCTTGGCATTGTATTCAATTTTCAAGATTTCAGTTTTAAAATAGGCAGCTAGCCTGCAATACAAACCAAGCAAGGCATACCTGAAATGGATAATATCCACTACTGTAGCAAACCAAAATTTAAGAATATAAAAAGTCACTTGGATAAATTCATTGAGTGCAGAAAATTCTGCAGGCAAAATTTTAAAGTAATAAGGCAAGAGGAGAGGACCAGCCTCGCAATAAAAGTTAAATTTACTAGGTAATTGTATAGTATAAAGTAATTTGGCAATTTCCCAAATGGGCAACATATTTAAATCAATTTTAAAGCAAACCATGTTAATAAATCTTTCAATTTTGAAAGGAGATAAAGTACTGCAACACATTTACCTTCATTAAGGCATTTAATTCAACAAAATCCTTAAAGTCATGCAAATCAAGCAATGAGTTCATACTATGTCCCAGTTTTACATTATTAAAGCTCAATTTTAAGCCAAATTGTTCAAATTTAATATTAAAAACACCAAGAAAGCAAAATTCTTCTTTAGGAGAAGACTAAATCAGGCACATCATAACAAGCAGTATGCAGAGAGCTCAAATTTATATGAGATTCTGCAATTTTAGGGCTAGTATTACAGCTGTGCGTCAGATCTAGTATCCAAAGGCATTAGTACTTGTACTTTATCAACATTATCATCAAATTTACAGTTCAAGCTACTATCAACATCACAATCTACAATTTCACTTTTCAAAATTTGAGAGTTTCTTTAGTATTTACCAAACAAATCTAAATTAAGAATAGGCCTAACACCTTTATTAGTAGTACAATCAGGGGAATTGGAAATAGGTGGGACAGACACACTTCGCTAGTAAGGGAGGGGCTGCTAGATTTAGTTAAATTCTCCAGCAATAATGGCAATTTTTTCTTCAATAACAATTACAAAATCTAAAGCATTACCACGCTCACTTTTAAAAAAATTATCTAAAGATTCAAACTTTATTATGTTAGATAGAATAGCTTTATTTCCCTTTTCATATAATCTAATGCAATTTTTAATTTCTTCTAATTTCTCTAAAATAAAAGAATAACAGGGACTAGTTTTAATTTTAGTAAAAATAACCTCGATATACCGTTTCATATCCTCTCTTTCAATAATAAGAAGGCGATTTAACGATTGGCATTCATCAAACTCCGCCATTTCAAAATTAATAAGCAATTTAATTTGTTAAACAGTAAAATTAAAATAATAAGTAATTCAATTTGTTAAACAGTAAAATTTAATTAATAATTTAATTTGTTAAACAGTAAAATTTAATTTAATAAGTAATTCAATTTGTTAAACAGTAAAATTTAATTTAATAAGCCTTCATCCAAGTTAAAGTAAATCCCAAGTAATCAAAGAAACTTAATTAAGCTAAAGGTGAGTAAAATTACGATTAAAATAGGCTAATCCAATAGACTTCGGGTCTATCTTAGCATTTAGATAATCACAAGCATGTAGTATCTTGTTCAAGTATTTTAATTTAATTTGGAAAGCTATTGGGATTCTCTGTGGCGTGAAACCCTTGAAAACGCTTATGCAGATATTGTAACTGCTTTTGCCAAGAATAAACCTAATTCTAAAATTTAGCCTACAAATTAATAAAAGGAAATTAAAAAAGAACTCACCATTTAAATTGTTCTGTAAATTCTATAATGAAATTGGATTTACTTTGATTTCCAAAAGTAATTTATACTTGGATGTGTGGCTTATTCGTTTAAGCGCATAAGTAAATTTTAACAGTAAATTTTCAGCCAATGTAGAAACATAAACTCAAACCCAAGCAAGAACTTACAAAACTCTGACTCAAAACCCAAGGCCTAGATTAAAAAGTAATTCACGTCAATCATACAATTCAAGTTAATAAACTAACCCAACCCAAGCAATCAAAAGTCAATTTAATTCAAATAGTAAGCTTTAAAAGGTATGAGGGAAGAGTAGCTCAAGTTAGGCCCCAACTTCTTTCACAAAGCTTTATAAGAACTCTTACCTAAGGTTTTTACAAAGAATATATAACTACAATTAGGCTATATTAGTTTAAATAGTTAATACATTACGTTCTGGAAGATTTCTTAAGTTCAAATAAGTCTATGTAGTTAAAAAATATGTTAAACATAACTGCCAAAGTGATTTACACCGACATCGTTTTAATAGCAAATCGCAAGTTCAAGTAAACAACAACCTCGCTTTTTCAGCGTGTAACTAGTGACAAACATGGAGTGTTGCCATTTCTTTTTAAGGGCGTATTTGATACTTCCTAAATCATTGATTAAATATAAAATATACGGATTCTCAATATTATTATCTATCTCCTGCTAATGATCATGATGCACATATTTGCATTGTTGTGGGGCAGTGTCAGGTGTGTGGTTCATGGCATTACTGGGAGATATCACTAGTTGTTATTATTTTATAATTTCAGCTGGGGTTCTTGCTCTTCTTGCCCTTCTTGTTATTTTTCTTATTGTTGTTCCTACTGTGTAGAACCAAGTCATCTTTATTTTTGTATTAAAGAGAATACCCCCAGCCTTCGTGTACTCATTCTCCAAACATCCTCAAACAAGTGGTCCTCGTTAGGCAACCATAATATGAACACTCTCAAGCGCCGTGTATCGGGGCATGTCAGCGTTTTGACGATTGGGAATTCCGGCATTGCTCTACCTCTGGTGGAAATTAGTAGATGTCTGGATTTTGCCCACAAGAGGATATTGTTTACATATATATGCTGTATATGGATATGGAAAAATATATTAATATATTTGCCCGTCATAGAAAATCACTTGCCCCTTCTCGAAGTTTGTTCTCGCTACAGGCCTGTATAACACTGTTATAATTCTTGTGTCAGCCAAGTTTAAACGACTTTCTGTAATCTGAATATTTACATGATGTATATCAACTGTTGATTCATTTATTAAATCATGAGGATTGGGGTAAATATATATATTTTGTACAGCATTGTTGAATCATATAATTTATCATAATCGTTAAATGATTTTTTTTTACTCTAAATCTTTATTTATTCCAAAAAAATTTAAAATGGAAACATCCATGAAATATTACCAATTATGTTGTATTTTAAGTTTTATTTTCAAAATTTGCTAACTCTAAATTAAACTATGGTAGAATGACAGATCTAGTTTTGAATATCAATGATCTAAGAATTGTAAAAGAAGAAAATAAAAAAATAGAATTCTTACTGCCTAGAAGTGCGTATAATTTATGTGTCATCAATAGTTAAAATTTCTTTTTTTTACCAATTTTTGTTTTATTTTTAAGTTTGAATATAAGATCAAACTCTTAAAATATATAATTTTAGGTTTCCACAATGTCTACTCCTGCTAGAAGACGTTTAATGAGAGATTTTAAGAGGTATGTCCATGACATGTTTTCTATTTTTGTTCTAGGTTAAATTTTGCCCTAGCCCGTAAATTGGTGAAGGTCTTAGCATTGCAATTTTTAGTTTTTGGTAAAAGTAATTACCAACTGAGTAGTTTTTCTCTACTGAAAATATATAGACAAAATATATTGAAATGAATTAGATTGAGCCTAATGAAAAGTAGAAGAGCAATATTATTTTACAAAGAACACCAAATGCCTTAAAATAGGGTACTATAGAAAACTATTTTAGTAAATTTGAGAATCGTTTGAATGCATGACAAGGTATTTGTGTATTGGAAGGGGAGAGGCTTTGACAAAGGATTGTTAAAAGGTACCTACAAACCTGCTATTTAGGCTTAGTCATGATATAAGAAAGTAGAAACAAGCCACAAGGGCTTATCAAGACTGTCCCACACAAAAAAAAAGTTGCAAAAGTTGCCATTCACAAGGAATCGACTTGTTACATACCCATCTTTCTCTTTGCAAACAGTGAAGATAACCATGCTATTCCCCATGTAATGTGTATTTCATTTAAGCCAAACCATAAATGAGTCGCCTAATCTCTAAACTAATTTACAAAATTCTAGATTATACAAAGGATTATCAGAAATATTCATTAAAATGTTGCCTGAAAAGTAATCGTCTAAGCTTTAAACTAACATGCAAAATTCTAGAAATCACAAAGAATTGTTAAAAATGCTAACTAAAATATGTTACCTTAAAAGCAGTTAGTCATTAAATTGATCTTTCATATATTGATCTAACTCCTTAAAAGTTGAGTCACTGTCATCAATACCTTGTGATAAACCATTCCAAAAATTAACTTTGTTACTGAAAAAATTATCTTCTTACTAAATGGTATACTTTAATTTTTTTATGACTCATGGTGTTTATTAGGACTTAGTAAAAAGGAACTTTCTGAAATCTATAATCCTCAATCGACTAAAACATTTTGAAAACCTGTATCATATTACCTCTTAAGAAATCTTTCTATTGAAGCTATCCCTAGTTCTTTTGACCTGTCCTTGTAACTTTTGTTTTTAAAACCGAAAATCATTATTATTCTCCACTGCATTGCCTCCAGCATAGTCTTTTATTAAATAAGGATCATCAACCTGTACACAGTACTTAATCAGTGGTCTAACATAACCATTGTAGAGTTTATTGATCACATCTAGGGACTTACTGGGGTTGGAATTTTGCTGGGGCTCTGGCCAGGGTTGCCTAAAATTTGTAGATTGCTAAAAAGCACTAAAATTTTAGGTTAAGAAAATGAAATAATTTTAATTGAAATTAATATAATTATAAGGAAGGAGTAGAAAAGCCAATTCACTTAAATTTAATAATTATATACATTTTTTCAGAAAATGACATTTTGTATAATAACAATTTTTAAATATTTTTCATTCATAATAGTGATTCAATAGATTTACTTTGTTAAAATGAAAAATATTATCTGCAATGACACTCTTGCCTTCTGGAAGGCAAGCAAGAATGATCTTTTCACACTAACAAAACTGGCAAGAGTGTATTTGTGCCCACCAGCATGCTCCAGTGCCAGTGAAAGTAAAATTCAAAGTAGGGAAATCAGTTGAAAAAGATAGAATCAAACTATTACCAAAAAATGTAGAAATGTTAATATTTTTAAAATATAACCTTAGAGAAGCAATATATTCAATGTCACTGTCCTCTGTTCTTGAATATTTCACTCCCCCGAATTTTAAAACTTAAGATATTCAAGAAGATTCTGATAGTGAACAATGATTTATTTAAGTGAATTGAATTATTTATTTCCTCTTTTGTGTTGCATTCATTTTGTCATACCCAATATGTAATGAAAGAGTAAAATCTTAATTTTCTTATTTTTTTATTTAATTCACCATTGAGTATAATTTGCAATTACCCTTGAATAGGGCTCTGCCCATGAGCAGTCTTGATATATATATATATATATATATATATATATATATATATATATATATATATATATATATATATATATATATATATATATATATATATATATATATATATATATATATACCGGTATATATATAGGAACCTATAGCCTTTATATAAAAATGTAAACATCTGAATCCGCATCCACAGATTTGGAACATTTGAGGATGTATAAAGGAGGGGTGGGGCTACAAATTCCCAGGGTTGGCATTGATTTAATCAAATTGATTTAATCAGTTGATTAAATCAATTGTTTTTTTATGAAAAAATCATGATTTTTTTGATTTTTTGATTTGTTAAAAAATAATAAAACTATTTTATTTTTATTTTTTTTTATTTTGTCATATTTTTTGATACATAATGATATAACAGATATATTAGTTCCTTCTTACTGTGTTAAAAAACTTTAAAGTAGTTTATATATTAGAAATATAACTTCCTTAATATTTGGTTCAAGATTTCATATAGGGTAATACAAGAATCTGATCTTCATTAATATAATTTATCCAATATAGAACTGTTAGAGTTTAGAATTCCTAATATATATTCAATCAAATCTTCAACAAAATTTTATTGAGCTTTAATCTAATGCAATTTGAGGTTATAGACAAAAGAGAAAACAGAAAAGACAATTCCATTTAATTTTCAACCATTTAAATTTTTATACAACATTATAAGAAAACAATATTCCTCTATATAAATTATAAAAGAAAAAATTTAAGCACTTTTGATGCATAATCATTAATCCATAAATTAAATACATAACTTGCAATATATATATATATATATATATATATATATATATATATATATATATATATATATATATATATATATATATATATATATATATATATATATAGGCTTAGGTGGAGATTGTTTCTGAGTTTCGATATTTTTTTATTGATATTTTATTTTAATCGATATTTTCCTGCCTATAACTTTTTTTTATAACTCAGTTTCGTTTCATAGTCGTGCCAACGTTCTTGTGTAGGTTAGGCCTCTTTTACGGCAACTTCTTGTGTAGGTTAGGCCTCTTTTACGGCAACTTCGGTAGTTCAGGTTATGATAAGTCGAATTAGGTTCTGCTAGAAAAGTAAGTAATAATAATTGTGTGTATGTCTAGTAATAATAGTACCTCTGGCAACTCTCTTGTTTACGATAGGCTTCTCCGATATTTTCAATTTTCGATATTTTTTAACAATCGAAACTCAGAAACAATCTCCACCTTTACCATATATATATATATATATATATATATATATATATATATATATATATATATATATATATATATATATATATATATATATATATATATATTTTGCAAGTTATGTATTTAATTTATGGATTAATGATTATGCATCAAAAGTGCTTAAATTTTCTTTCTTTTATAATTTATATAGAAGAATATTGTTTTCCTTATAATGTATAAAAATTTAAATGGTTGAAAATTAAAAGGAATTGTCTTTTCTGTTTTCTCTTTTGTCTATAACCTCAAATTGCATTAGATTAAAGCTCAATAAAATTTTGTTGAAGATTATGATTGAATATTTATTAGGAATTCTAAACTCTAACAGTTCTATATTGGATAAATTATATTAATGAAGATCAGATTCTTGTATTACCCTATATGAAATCTTGAACCAAATATTAAGGAAGTTATATTTCTAATATATAAACTACTTTAAAGTTTTTTAACACAGTAAGAAGGAACTAATATATCTGTTATATCATTATGTATCAAAACATATGACAAAATAAAACAAATAAAAAAAAAAAAAAAAAGTTTTATTTTTTAAAAAAATCAATAAAATCAAAAAAATCATTGATTTTTTGATTTTTTTGATTTTTTTAAAAAAATCAAAAAAATCACCAACCCTGCAAATTCCTCTATATACTTTATTCAATACGATTCGTTGGTTTCGAAATATAGCCTTCAAAAAGTTCCATTTTTGACCAAATTTCAAAATCTTCGAAAGTTTGAGACGCTATATATCGATTCAAACAAATATAATTTAATAATGCACTAAATAAATGTTGTTGCCCTGTCCCTCCTCTAAACAATATCTAAAAATAAAAAATTAGTAGATAGCGTTTTTTTTTTTTTAACAATTATTTTCCTCCAGAAGGGTATGATTTTTGCTAATTTTTTTTTTTTTTAAGTCCTTATAACTTTTTCTAGACGTGATTTCAAAAATATTCCCACCAATGCAAGAAATTGGGGCTAAGATTATTCAGTTAAATTTTCAGCTCATGTGGACCAGTGGTTTGACCCAGTTATTCATTTTCTTCCAACTTTGGGTCCAAATAACTTTCAAACCATTTTAGACTAAAAAAAAAATGCTCGAAATCAACTCAGAAATTCGTGAAAAAATGCATAAAGCTTGAAAATTTCAGGTCAATCAGTCAAATAATAAAAAAAAAAAAAATTTTCAAACAAAATATTTAAAAAATTAAGATTTTTTTCTTCTCTGTTTCTTTTGACCACTCCTTTTCCGCTAGTGAATGTTCATCTTTGTGTTTTGATTTTAGATGCTCCACAAAGTTTTGTTGAAAATTTTTTACTTGTAGCACCCGGAGGTTCTCTTATTTTCTGACAGCCGATGTTACATTTAGCTATTTCGAGAATCTCCTGACACAATGTAAAGTACTCCAATACTGCAGAAGCTGATCTTTTAGCCATATTGACTGAAAGTACAAACAAAATAATAATTTTGAAATAATGTAGCTAAATTATACAAGTTTGATACATATAACCAATGATATGTATAAATACAGGTTATATTGATAATTTTATATTATCTTACCCAGGTAAACCGAATCACTATTATGAATTAGAAATTTTTTATTTTTTTAAATTTTTGTACTTTTTTTTTAAAACTTTTACTATACAAAACTGTAATTTTTTGAAGATTTTTCTGAGAAAATGCATATAATCATTAATTTAAGTGAATGTTGGCTATCCTACTACTTCCTTACAATTAAATTTATATCTAATTTTCTTAACCTAAAATTTCAGTGCTTTTGACCTCTTTACAAATTTTAGGAAACCCCGGCCCCAGTCAGTCCCTATATATATATATATATATATATATATATATATATATATATATATATATATATATATATATATATATATATATATATATATATATATAAAGTTGTCTACATTTCAAATAATGCATATTCTTGGTCCTTTAAAATATTCAGAATATGTAGATGTAGATTGTTGATTTTATGTAGTTTCTTTGTATATTGCATTACACATTCTTATTGTATTTAAAAACATTGCTAATAAAGTAATGGAAATAAATAAATTACCTGAATACTTTTGAAGGGTTCCTAATGCAATAAATATGCTTGTTGATCACTTTTTTTAAATTTTTTTTTTTTATCAAATTTTGAATAATCCATTTCTTAATTTTCAGACTCCAGGAAGATCCTCCTGCTGGAGTTAGTGCAGCACCAACAGAAAATAATATTATGTTGTGGAATGCAGTCATATTTGGGTAAGAAGTCCAGACATTGTATTTTTAGTTCCATTACTATATTGAATCATATTTAAAATCATATTTTAATCATATTAAAATTCTTTTATCTTTTTCTCACTTGTAATTCATCTATGTTTAGATATTTAATCTGATATAGTTTTATGATTCTCTTCTTAATTAATGCTTTCATTATTTTTAATTTATCAAGCACATGTTCAAATTCTGAGCTATTCATGGCTCTTACTCTTTTTTACATTTTGATGTTGTATTCATCCCCTACTATCTCATTTGTTTTAGAATTTTGTATCATGCCAATAGGCCGGTTGGTTTTCCTTTATTTATAATATTCTGGTGTTTCAGCTCTCCTTAAACCATTTTATCTCCCATTTTTTTTTTTTTTTTTAAATCAATAAAAATTATAACTTTGACATATTCTATCAAAGGCTGTTTTAAATCATACCAAACTAAAAACGGAAATTACAGAAAACAAAATCGTTACTACGTTAAACCTTTTGCTTCAAAAAATTATTCCTTGGAGGTATCATATATCTAGTGCCACGGCAAAAGATTCATCTAAATGCTGAAAATTTGCTGCTGTTGTTGTTGAAAGCATTGAACGTAGGGTCAGGTTATTTTTAATGGAAGCTATTCTGGCGATTAGAGATAAGATCAGAAGAATTGAGATGTTTCCAAATCTTCCTGTACAGTATAGATTCGATAGTTTAGAAAGACTCTAGGTTAAAAAAAATATTACGATAATTAGAGGTCTGCATTTTCTACTGTAGAAAAGAGTTTTAGGTGTTTAAAAAAAAATAGATTTTGAGCGATTCTGAGATGAAATGTAAGTTACCTGAATTTCTAGAGTTTAAAGATGAAGGTAATTCCTGAACAAAGTATCCTTTCTGCAATTGGCATAAGGAATAAATTTTTTTTTTTTTTTCCTGTAGTTTAAGGGAATAAATATAGAATGTACTCCTCTATGCCAGAGAGAATCACTTTCCAAAGGACTACTCAAAATGAAGCAATTTCCATTGAAATTCAAAAAGTACAACCACAAGTCTGAACAGTTTGATACACCAAAATGATACAAACATTTTCAATAGTCGGTCTTTTACTTGGAAGAGGTAAAAAAGTGTTTAGATGAAACCAGAGGTGGAAAGGGTCTTAAAGGAGAATGATTAGAAGTTAAGGAAAAAAATCTAGAATGTCAGGTTCATCCCCAAGACAACCGGGAAAACGAGTAGGGAGTTTCTCACTCTACTCAAGGTCAATTTGGATTGAAAACTGAAGGCAAGTTCACCGAATATATCTTCAGAACTAGAAGAAAGTCATTGGTGGTGGTGAACATTGAAATGTATTTAAAATGTCTTCATAGACAGGCAGTCAAATCCTTATGATTGTTACAATTTCCCCCCCCTGTCCCTCCTTTCCTGCATTCACATCACTTATAAGAAGTTTGACAATTGCATTACTCATGAATATTCAATCTGTGGAGTTCTCCTAATTAATTTTGTGCCAGTATGGTTTGCAAAACTTGTGTTCAGCTAAGAAGTAATTTTTGTTTCTGTTTTCTTATTTTCATAATTTTCTGCAATACTTCACACAATTTTAACTTTTTGCCATGCTGGTGGTTATATATTTTTCTGAAGCTCTATACATTTGGATATAATATTCGCTATACATCAAGTAACTGAAACATTTTTCACAGAATCATCTGCTAGGTGGACACTAGCAATGTCCTCTTTGAAACTCTGTAAGCCCAGGTATACCTAACTTGTATCTGCACAGATTGCTGACCACAAAGCAACTAATGCTTCCTACAAATGTTATTGTTTACCTACCACATGTAACATGTGAAGGCCTGTGGAACCCTCTTTGATTTTGGGTAGTCAATGTGTCATATTTATGCATTTTCTTTATGCTGTTTCTATATTTTTGTCAAACACTTATATATATATATATATATATATATATATATATATATATATATATATATATATATATATATATATATATATATATATATATATATATATATATATATATATATTGTTTCATTTCTATATTTTATTCAGAAGAACAATTACAATGTTTCAGTAGGTTCTATTCTACAAAATACAATATTTTTATTTTGTTAGCTGTACATTGCTCTGAAAAGGGGCTTGCTTCCAAGGGAATACACATTGGTTTCCATTGAACCCCAAAGTTTAGTTGATAAATAGTTCAATATATTTTAATAACCATTAAGATACAAATATGATGCATATGGACCAACCGGGGCCCGGCTAAAAATCAGGAAAAAACAGGATTTGTCTGCCAGGATTAAAATGGCAAATTGTACTTAAGGGGACAGTCCAATTACAATTTTTTAAAAAATTTTTTAGCCGATTCTCTTAAAATTTTCAGTGTATATAGCTTTTATTCTTGCTGAAAAAAGTCCATTTCTAGCATTTTATTGAGTCCATAAATGTTAAAAATTTTTTTGTTGAAATTTGACCCTTTTTCAAATGAATACTCGGGCCAAACTACTTCTTGGAATGACCTGAAATTTGGATAGTATATTCAGAATTCTGTTGGCTACAAAAGCTTCTAACAATATTTTGTTACCAGAGCTATAGAAAAAATTTTATAAGCCCAAAACTTACCAACTATCAAAAAAAAAAATAAGAAATATTTTAAATACCTTTTTGGTCAAAAAAAGAAAAAAAATACAACTATAAAATTTCTTATTTTTGGTAGGTGTATAGAGGAGGAATGGGGTTACAAATTCCTCTCGACTTTATTTGATGCAATTCGTTGGTTTCGAGATAGAGCCTCTCAAATAAAGGTCCATTTCTGACCAAATTTCAAAAATTCCTAAAGTTTGAGAGGCTAAATTTCACTTCAAGCAAATAGCATTTAATATTGCACAAAATTAGTTGTAGCCCTGTCCCTCCTCTAAACAATATCCAAAAATTTAAAAAATTAGGTAGCATTTTTTTTAAAAATACGTAATTATTTTCTCCAAAAGGGTACAATTTTTGCAAATGTTCTTTCAAGTGCTTATTACTTTTTTTCTAGACATGATATCAAAAATCTGTTCCCACTAATGCAAGAAATTGGGGCTAAGGTTATTCAGTTAAATTTTCAGCTCATTTGGACCAGTGGTTTGACCCCACTATTCATTTTTTTCAACTTTGAGCCCAAATAACTTTCAAACAGTTATGGACTCAGAAAAACGCTCAAAATTAACTTAGAACTTTGAATATATACCCTGAAAATTTCAGCTTAATCAGTCAAATAATTAAAAAAAATATAAGAAAATTATGAATTTTTTTTCTTGTTATTTCAATATTTTTCTTTTCTGTTTCTTTTGACCGCTCCTTTTCTGCTAGTGAATGTTCATCTTTGTGTTTTAATTTTAGATGCCACCATAAAGATTTGGTTGAAAATTTTTTACTTGGGGCACCCTGAGATCCTCTTCCAATTTCCTGACTGCAGATGTTACATTTAGCTATTTTGAGCCTATCCTGAAACATGGTAAAGTACTCCCATATTGCAGAAGCTGATCTTTTAGTCATATTGACTGAAAATATAAACAAAATAATAATTTTAAAAATGTAGCTAAATGACACAAGTTTGATGTTCCATAGCAATAAAATGACAATATATATAAAGGTTATATTGATAATTTTATACCTTTTTCAAACTTAACCTTAGGGTTTAACCTAGGTAAACCTGTTGAATCACTATTGTGAATCGGGGGGGGGGGGGATTTTTGTACTTTTTTAAAACTTATTATACAAAATCTGTTATTTTCAGATTTTTTTTTTTGAGAAAATACATATAATCATTAATTTAAATGAATGTTGGCCATTCTACTCCTTCCTTATAATTAAATAAACCTCAATTAAATTTATATCTAATTTTTTTAAAACTAATATTTCAGTGCTTTTGACCTCTTTGCAAATTTTAGGCAACCCTGGCCAAAGCCCCGGCCCTGGCAAAATTCAAGGCCCAGTCAGTCCCTAATGATGCGTATAATATAAGCAATAATAAACATTAATAATACATAAAGTAATAAAGATAGTAATAATAATAATGATTAGAATAAAGCTAATACTAACAAGAAATGCGAAGTATATATATATATATATATATATATATATATATATATATATATATATATATATATATATATATATATATATATATATATATATACGAGAGGGTTAAATGATATAAAGCAGTTGGAAATTGGAGAGATATGCAAAGCAAAGAAGTTGGATTTGTTGGGGTTGATGGAGACTAAACTTAAAGGGAAAGGGGAGGTCAATTTTGCTGGATTCAGGTGTTGGAGAGTGAGTGCAAGGGAAGGGGTGGCAATAGTGATGAGCTAAAGATGGTTGGAATGTATTATAAAGTATGAAAGAATATCTTCAAGAATTATATGGGTGGAGTTGAGGTTTAATAGAGAGGAATGGGTGTTTGTATGTTCATACATGCCAGTGAATGGAGCAAATGAGGAAGAAAGAAGAGTGTTTTGGGAGAAAATGAATTGACTGCTTGAGTAGTTTTGAGGCAAGTACAAATGTGTGCCTATTAGGCGATTTAAATGCGAGGGTTGGTGGACAGGGGAGAAAGGGTGGTGGGCCCGTTTGTGGTAGGGGACATAAATACAAATGGAGAGAGTCTATTAGAAGTATGCATGGGGAATAGATTGATAATAGGGAATACTTGGTTTGTTAAAAAGTTGAAACATAAGTTGACTTGGGTTAGTGGGGTAAATGGTTAAAGGGGTTTACTTGATTACATATGTATTAAGAATGAGATAGATTACTTGATGTGAATGTGTTTAGATGAGCTGCTAGAGGGATTTCTGATCATATTTTGGTGCTGGCTAAAATTAGAGTAAGGGAAGGTTGGAAGAAAATTAGGGATATAAGTAGAGCAGTAGAGGTTGTGAAAGTAGAGAGAGATTGGAGGAAGGAGGAGTGGGGGAGCAATTTAGAAGAGAGCTTAGGTTAAGATGGAGTGAGGTAAAAGAGAGTGCTGTTGAGGGAGTGAAGGAGGAATGGGTAAGGTTAAGGGAATCTTTGATAGAAAGTGCAAAGAATGTTTGTGGTTTAAGAAGGGTGGGAAGGGAGGTGTAAAAGAAAAGGAAGTGAATGGTGGTGTGAGGAGGTGAGTATTGTTGTGAGGGATAAAAAGATAGCTTTTGAAAAATTCTTGGGTACAAATAGATAGAGGATAGCTTATAAAGATAAAAAGAGGATTGCTAAAAGAGAGGTAAAAGCGTGAAAGAAAGAGCAGATGTAAAATGGGGTAATAAAATAGTGGAGGGATTTAGAGAAAAGAATAAGATGTTTTGGGAGGAGGTTAATAAGGTAAGGAATAATGGGGAGATAAGGGGAGGGGGGGGATAAAGGGTTTAGATTGGGAAATAAGACAGGAAGAAAGGGAGGTTAGAGCAAGATGGATGGAGTATTTTAGTAGGTTAAATGTGAGTGGGGGTATGAGTGTGGCTGTGATGAGGGAGAGGGGAGAGATGGTAGATGAGTCTGAGAGGGGAATCCTTATAGAAGAAATAGGTAAAGCTTTGAGAAAAGCGAAAAGAGGTAAATCTACAGGTTTGGATTGAATAAGTGGAGAGATATTGCTGGAAGGGGGTGTGAGTGTGGTAGAATGAATGTTAAGATTATTTGTTTGACACAGGTATGGTACCACAAGATTGGCAGGATGCATGTGTGGCTCCTTTATATAAAGGTAAAGGTGACAAGTTTGAGTGTGGGAGTTATAGTTTACTTAGTGTTGTGGAGAAAGTGAATGGAAGAATTTTACTGCATTGGGTAGGGATGGATGGGTTAATAGGAGAGGAACAAGGGAGTTTCAGAGAAGGAAGGGCTCTAGTGTACCCTCTCCTCATATTGGAGTTTCTATGTTACCACAACCTCTCCACCCCATTTCTTCACATGCTCCCACAAATTTACAAGCACTTTTACATTACCTTTATAAAACAAAAAAATGGTGAAATTTAAAGCATCCTTGGAGATGCTTCAAGGGGTGGCATCCAAAGAATGTCCCTCATCCACCCCTCACCCCATCATTTGGGAGTTGGCACCCCCGATGATGGGGAGATGGTGTCACCAGGACCCTTCATCCAGCTTTCCCTGGTGCACAGTTCTTTTTTTCATTAATTTCTGCAGCGTTCGCAGTCTTTTTTTTCTAACACCATCTCTCTTCTGAACCTCATCTCTTGTTCTTAACTGAAACTCAGGTGCTTGAGTGTGCTGACAGCAAACCTTATTCTGTTTCCCCTACTGTCTTTATCCTCAATTTTCAGCCAAATGCAGAATTTGTGCATATGTGTGTGACGATGTGTCTCTAATTTGGAGTCTTGTGAATTCTCTACTTTATGGCTTAAATTATATTGCATTTCTACTAATAAATTATTTGTTTTGTCTATTTATCTCCTAATTATACTGACTATAAAAAAATTCTTTGACTATTTAAACTCCAAAATATAGCACATTCTTTCTTCTCCTTTCTCTGAAATCATCATTTTCGGTGATTTCAATGTTCACCACCGCCAATGGCTTTCATCTAGTTCTTATGATCCAGCCAGTGAACTCGCCTACAACTTTTCTATCCAGAACAACCTTGATCAGTTGGTGCACTCCCTACCCGTATCCCTGACTGCCTTGGTGATAAACCTAACATACTTGATCTTTTCTTAACCTCTTATCCTTCTCCTTATACCATTAAACTCTTTCCACCTCTGGGTTCATCTGATCACCTTGTTCTGTCTCTTCTAGTCTTCTGCAAAAATGGCCACCCGTCTTCGGCAAGGAGACGTTTTTGACACCGGTTCTGCTAACTGGTCTGACTTGTGGCTATACTTCACTGATTTCCCATGGAATGATTACTGCTTTCGTGTGAGAGGTCCCTCAGAGTTTGCTGAGCACATAACCTGATGTGATTCTCTCTGGCATGGAGGCATACATTCTATATTCTTTCCCTTCTACTAAACCTAACAAATCATGGTTCATCTCTACTTGTTCTCGCGCTATCCGCCGCAGGGATGCTGCTTTCAGAGATTACTGTCATCTTCAAACTCCTGAAACTCATTCAACTTATATTTCATCTGGAATCATTCAAAATCTATTCTTCGTGAAACCAAAAACTCTTTTCTTTGCCTCAAATGCAATAATCTTTCTGGTTCCTCTTCCTCTCACCCTTTCTGACATTTTGCAAAAAATGTCAACTCTAACTTTCCTTCTTCCTCTTATTTTTTCTGATGGCACAACTGCCATTTTACCTTCTAGAAAAGCTGAACTCTTCGCTCAAACTTTGCCTCTAACTCTACCTTAGATGAATCTGGAGCTATTCCTCCTCCTTCAACCCCCTCCAGCTCATTTATGCCTAGCATTTTAATTTTCTTAAGATGTCATTTATGCTCTCTCTGAGCTTAACACTAAGAAGGTGCATGGTCCTGATGGTATTCCTCCTTCAGTTCTTAAAACTTGTGCTTCTGTGCTTGCACCCTGCCTTGGTAAACTATTGCATCTGTCTCCACTTTGACGTTCCCTTCTTGCTGGAAACGTGTGCTCATTCAGCCTGTGTGAAAGAAAGGGGGCCCCTCTCGACCCTCTATTATCCTATTTCTATTTCTTTAACCTCCATTCTTAAGTTTTTGAATCAATCTTTAACACAAAAATTTGTAAACACCTTAATTCTTCTAATTTTATCTTTGATTGCCAGTATGGCTTTTGTAAGGAACGTTCAACTGGTAATCTTTCCCTACTTTCTAACTCTTGGTCCTCCGCTCTTCATCATTTCTGTGAGTCTTTCACTGTGGCACTATATATATCGAAAGCCTTCGATAGAGTCTGCTCAAAGCTTTGATTTCCAAACATCTCTCTTTCAGAATCTATCCTTCTCTCAAATTTCCTTTACAGTCGTTCTATAGCAGCTGTTGTAGATGTCCACCGTTCTTCCTTTAAATCTATAAATAGTGGTGTTCCACAAAGATCTGTCCTATCCCTAACTTTTTCTACTTTTCATGAATGACATCTCTATTACTTCGTCTCCTATACACTCCTTTACCGATGACTCCTTTAATTTGAAAGACGCCCTTCTCAACAGCAGTTAATAGATTCAAGAAAGATGGCATTGGAGCAACTGACCTTTGATCTTTCTCATATTTCAAATTGGGGCAGAGAAAACATGATCATTTTCAATGCCTCAAAAGTTCAATTCCTCCATCTCTCTACTCGACACAATCTTCCTCACAACCATGACATCATCTTCGAAAACTCTCAACTCAAATCTTCTTCTGTCCTCAATTTTCTCGGTGTTTCTTTTTCTCTTGATCTTTCTTGGAAAGATCACATTACTTTTCTTTCTAAAGAAGCTTCTAAGAGGTTGTGTTCTGAGGCGGCTTCAGAATTACATTATGCCACCCCAGTTGCTTGCTCTTTTTAGAGGTGTTCATTCCTGTATGGAGACGCCTCACATATCTGGGATGGTTCCACACATACAGCTCTTATCAAAATGGTGGAGTCTAAGGTTTTCATCTTATAAACTCTTTTGCTCTTACTCTCTCTAATCTCTTGTCTTCCTGTTGAATTGTTGTCACTCTGTACTATCGCTATTACAATGGTCATTGCTCTTCTGAATTCTCACATTTTGTACCTCCTCCATTGAGAATGATTCGTGTGACATGACTTTCTACATCTACACAGTCTCATCCCTTCTCTGTCCAACTCTCCGACCCCAGACTTAACCACTATTCACAATCTTATATATACTCTACTTGTAAAGTCTGGAACACACTCCCTTTATTTGTTTTTCCAACTTCCTTTGACTTGCATACTTTTAAAGGCCGTGTATCAGGTCACGTCTGCCATTACCGACCAGATTTCTGATTGTTCCACAACTCTGGTGAATATTGGTAGGCCTCTGTCCTTTGCCCATCAGAGGATATATATATATATATATATATATATATATATATATATATATATATATATATATATATATATATATATATATATATATATATATATATATATATTATATATTATATTAAAAATCTGACGTAACAGATAATTATTGCAGGATACATCAACTTCAGTGATATGCTCACCAGAGGGTGCACCACTTATTTTTTCATTTGCATCACACTGGAACCCTTTGTGTTGGCCAACCCTAACTATATATATATATATATATATATATATATATATATATATATATATATATATATATATATATATATATATATATATATATATATATATATATATATATATATATATATATATATATATATTTATATAGGCCGCATGACACCCCATTTGAAGATGGAACATTTAAGTTAACTCTGGAATTTACGGAGGAATATCCAAATAAACCTCCAACTGTGAAATTTGTGTCAAAGATGTTTCATCCAAATGTTTATGCTGATGGAGGCATATGTCTTGACATTTTACAGAACCGTTGGTCACCCACTTATGATGTGGCTGCAATTTTAACTTCAATTCAGGTATCTTATAAGTTACATTTTGTTTAATAATAAATCAGATTGGAAAGATTGGTTTTAAGTGTTATAAGTTCCCTTTTTCAGTCCTTACTGGATGAGCCTAATCCAAATTCGCCTGCAAATAGCCTTGCAGCACAACTTTATCAGGAAAGCCGTAGAGAATATGAGAAGAGAGTTGCTGCCATTGTTGAACAGAGTTGGTTGAATTTTCAGGTGAGAAACTTTTGTAATGACTATATATATATATATATATATATATATATATATATATATATATATATATATATATATATATATATATATATATATATATATATATATATATATATATATATATATATATATATATATATATATATATATTATTTTTTTATTTTTTTTTTTTTTTTTTTTTTTTTTAATAAATTAAAAAATATATATTAAAAAATTTAAATTATTTTAATAAATTTACCAATTTTATAATAAGGAGAATTAAATTGTCTTTATTCTTTTTTCAAATGTGTAAATACATGTAATTTTAATATATAGTATAATAGTATCTTTAGAACATTGATTTTAAATAAAAAATTTAAAATTTGAAAACATTGACAGATATGAAAAATCAGTACTTTATAAATTTAGAGCTCTCAAATTGTGATTGTAGAAACAATATTTTCTGCAGTTTCTGAAGTAATTCAATTTCGCCTTGGAAAGTATATTTGGTTCCCACTATTAAACAGCCTTTTATTCTAAATAGAAGGTGAAGAAGAGATATTTATAAGCTATTATTATATGTAAATAAATGTGAAAAATAATTGACAGAAAAGTGATGATGACGATAGTGAAAATATATAAGGAGTAATTGTCCCATTGTTTTTTATATATACACAAAGATTAGTTATTGATAGTGTCCTTTTTCCTTATCTAGACTAACTGCTTGTAACACAATAACTACACTGGAAAATCAGTGGACAAATA
Organism: Armadillidium nasatum; assembly: GCA_009176605.1. Taxonomy (NCBI): domain Eukaryota; kingdom Metazoa; phylum Arthropoda; class Malacostraca; order Isopoda; family Armadillidiidae; genus Armadillidium; species Armadillidium nasatum. The sequence goes on along the minus strand of SEYY01000046.1, from coordinate 123,257 downwards.
AGGATTCATCACACTAACCTTTACAGTTAATTTATATTTTGTCAGAAGATATTTAACATTTATTCTAAGCCTAGATAATCAACTATATAAGGAGTAATTGTCCCATTGTTTTTTATATATACACAAAGATTAGTTATTGATAGTGTCCTTTTTCCTTATCTAGACTAACTGCTTGTAACACAATAACTACACTGGAAAATCAGTGGACAAATAAGGATTCATCACACTAACCTTTACAGTTAATTTATATTTTGTCAGAAGATATTTAACATTTATTCTAAGCCTAGATAATCAACTAAGATATATATATAATATATATATATATATATATATATATATATATATATATATATATATATATATATATATATATATATATATATATATATATATATATATATATATATATATATATAGAGTGAGTGCAACCTCGGTTTATGAATTTAATGTTTCAGAAGGCAGTTCATAAACTTAAAATATTTCCCCCATAGAAATTAATGTTAAAAGGAATTATTGGTTCCTGGACCATTAGGTAAAAGCACTTTAGGAAGTTTTTAGTTTTCTCTGATTTTCTGATTTTGGTTAGATTTTACTAAAAACCTTCCTAATGTAATTTGCTTTTGTCTATGTTTCACAATTTTATTGAAGTGAGACAAGCTTTATTATTTAAAAGGTCAATCGCACAGCTTGCTACTGTCTTATCAGGACAATACATTTCACAAAATTTTTTGGTTTGTTTCATTTTACTCACATTTCATTAATTAAGGCATAACTCGCATCCTTCCTTTCCTCCTCTTCCTCCGAAGATTAACTCCTAAAGCACATCCTTCTCTTATTCCTCCTGCAAGAGTTGCAGTTCATTGATAGACAACAAAGTGCTGTGTTCCTTTCATCAGCTCTTTGACATTAGTATCTTTGATTTTCAGAGAAACAATGTTATCAGAAACTGCAGTAGGCTCTGTTTGATATTGCACCAAAACAGTTTCCCCCACAACTAATGCTTTGTTCGTATGTTTATTAACTGATTTTTTTTCATAAACGGAGCCATTCATTAACTATATATATATATATATATATATATATATATATATATATATATATATATATATATATATATATATATATATATATATATATATATATATATATATATATATATCCTCTGGTGGAAAAGGCCAGAGACCTACAAATTTCCATCAGACTTGGGGGAAAATTCGGAAATCTTTCCATCAATGGCCGACATGACCCAATACATTTTGTTTAAAAGTGTGCAAGTCTAAGGAAGTTGGGAAAATAGATGAAGAGAGTGTGTTCCAGACTATACCAGTAGATTGGACATAGTGGTTAAGTATGGGGTCGCAGAGTTAAACAGAGAAAGGATGAGACTGTATAGACAGGTTTGTTGCATGAACCCTTCTCAGTGGAGGAGGTATGCGATGAGAGTTCAGAAGAGCAGTATCTGTTATAATAACGATAGTATATAGAGAATGATGCAGCAATTTCTGGTGAGAGCGGGAGAGTTGTAGATGAAAAGCCCTAGACTCTACCTTCTCAAGGAGCTGTATTAGTGGAGCCATCACAGATATGTAAAGCATACTCCGTACAGGGGCAGACAACATCCCTATACAGAGCAAGCAACTGACCTGGTGTGAAAAAATTCTGAAAGTGCCTCAGAGCACCCAATCTTTTAAAGAAGCTTGTTTAGAAAGAGAAGTAATGTGCTCTTTCCATGAAAGATCTCTATAAAAAGATACATTGAGAATATTAAGAACAGATGAAGGTTTGAGTTGTGTTTTCGAAGAAGATATCATAGTTGTGTGGAAGATTGTGATGAGTAGAAAGATGGAGGAATTGAGTTTTTGAGGCAGTGAAAATGACCATGTTTTCTCTGCCCCAATTTGAAACATAAGATAGATGAAAGGTCAGTTGCTCCAAGGTCACATTTCTTGTGACAATTAGCTGCTGTTGGGAAGGGTGTCTTGTAAGTGAAAGGAGTAATGAAGGATGAAGTCCTCAGCAAAGGAATGGATAGGTGAAGAAGTAATAGAGAAGGTCATTAAGGAAAAGTAGAGAGTTGGGGATAGGACAGATCCTTGAATAACACCATTATTTAAATATTTATGAAAGAACGGTGTCCGTCTACAACAGCTGCTATAGAATGACCAAAAAGGAAATTGTAAAGAAAGACACAAAGATTGTTGCATTTTCTATGGAGAAAAGAGTTTGGTTTTACGAAGAATATATTTTGAACAATTCTGGGATGAAATATAAGTTGCCTGAGTTTATGGAGTTTGAAGACAATGGTAATCCCTGAAGGCAGCATCTCTGCGTCGGATAGCACGAGAACAAGTATAGTTAAACCAAGGTTTATTAGGTTTAGTAGAATGGAAAGAACATAGAATGTACGCCTCCATGCCAGAGTGAAACACCTTGGTTATGCGTTGTGCACACTCTGAGGGACCCCTCCCACGGGAACAGCAATCATTCCATGGGAAATCAGAGAAGCACAACCGCAAGTCAGACCAGTTAGCAGTAACGAAATGCCAGAAACGTCTCCTCGCCGGGGCCGTTCTTGCAGAAGACGAAGAGACAGGACAAGAAACATTGATAAGATGATCGGATGAACCCATAGGAGGAAAAAGTTTAACAGTGTAAGCAGAAGTATAAGAGGTTAAGAAAGATGAAGTATGTTGGGTTCATCACCAAAATGGTCAGGGATACGGGGGTGGAGTTGCACCAACTGCTCAAGGTTGTTCTGGGTAGAAAAGTTCGTAGGCAAGTTCTCTAGCTGGATTATGAGAACTATCTTCTCCTAGGCTGCTTTGAATTTCGCCATTTTTGCTTTTTAAAGGTAATGTATGAGCAAGGGCTTGTAAATTTGTGGGAGCATGTGAAGAAATGGGGTGGAGAGGTAATGGGAGCTTAGACACTCCAATATGAGACGATGGTACACTAAAGACTCTCTGAGAAGGTGAAACGCGAAAAGGGCAACAGAGTGAAACGGCATGGTCTAGCCCATTCTATCACTCCACGGGTTATGTCCATTGGGGGGGTACTTTTATATCTTTAAACGGCGCTACGGCCTCCCCCTATATATATATATATATATATATATATATATATATATATATATATATATATATATATATATATATATATATATATATATATATATATATATATATATATATATTTACTTATATATTTTCACATCACCACCGCTCACGGGCAGAGCCCTATTCAAGGAGGGGGTGTTAGAGCAATAGAAAAGATAAACTACCCACATGCCAACCCAACTCAAATTTTGTAGGTGAGCACAGACCTGGGCTTTAAAGGAATGGAGATTAAATTCAGTAGGAAACAGAAGATGGGAGAGAATTCCACAAAACAGGTGGCTGTAAAGGAGGAGGCACCACAGCGAACAAGCCTGGAGTTGCCTATGCCTACACAAAATTTATGTGCAGACAATGGATCCCTTGTGCTACGAGAACGCCGTAAAGGTGGAGGTATACAAGTGGACAGTTCCTTGAGCATTTGCTACTGTAATACCTATAGCAAAGAGACAAAGCACCAACGTCACGTTGCATAGCTAAAGGGTCAAGTGAATTTGTAAGAGCAGAGCAGTTTATATGTCTTTCAGGCTTTGACTCAACCCTATCCAAAAAACGAGTGAAACCTGAGCCACCCCAGATATGAGAGCAGTACTCATACAAGGGCGGATGAAGCCCTTGAATAATTGGAGTAACTGCGAAGGAAAAAAAATTCTCACAGCCTAAACAGAACTCCCAGCTTCTTTGAGACCGCCCTAGCAACCATTGTGATGTGAGGTTTCCAAGACATTTTTTTTTTTATGTAGTAGCCAAGAATATTTATATTTTCAACAGGAGAGACGGGAGATCCATCGAAAGAAATAGAAAAGTTAGGTGTCTTTGAGATGGAGATCTAGAAGTTGAGTTTTTAAAGAGTTAAATTTCACAAGGTTGAGACAACCCCACTGGGAAATTCTGTCCAGATCTGCAAGAATAGAATCGGAAAGATGAAGACGATAGGCAACTCTAGATACAAAGGAGGGGGCTGATTTGAAATGAGAAGAAGAATGAAGAGTCATCGGCATATGAATAGATAGGGTTAGATGAGCAGATGAGAAGATCATTAAAGAAAAGTAGGAATAGAGTAGGAGACAAGACAGAGCCTTGAGGAACACCACTATTGACAAAGGAGGAGGAAGAAGTGGCCCCATCAACAACAGCCAAAATGGAACGATTAGAAAGATATCTAGATATAAGTAAGCAAAGAGAAGGAGGAAACCCAAAGGAGGGGAGCTTGGAGAGCAATGATGCATGCCACTCACGGTCAAATGCCTTAGATATGTCAAGCGCTATCTCATAAGTCTCCCAATGGTCCCTAAGGGCAGAAGACCATAGATCTGTGAGATAGAAAAGTATATCACCAGTAAACCTCGAGCGCCGAAAGCCATACTGATGATCAAAAGAAGAGAGTAAGATTCCAGATGATCTAAGAAATGAGAGTTGAGAATGGTTTTAAAGATCTTAGGCAGAGTACAAGTGAAAGCTATTGGGTGATAGAAGGATCAGAGCGGCTACCATTTTTCGGAATAAGTTGAACTAATGTGCGCTTCCAACACTGAGGAAAAGTACTAGTATTGGGGCATAGAGATAAAAGTTGAACGAGGGATAGGGCTTGCTCAGAGGCAAACTCCCTTAAAACTCGGGGAGGAATGCCATCCGGGCCGCTTACCTTCCTAATGTTCATAGATATCGATAGCCCATGCACCTGATCAAATGTAATTAAGGTAAAGGCATGGGACAGCTGAGAGTAGGAGGAGGAGGATTGCCGGAGTCGTCCAGGGTGGAATTAGAGAACATTAGGTCGATTCAGTTGGAGTGTTAGTAACAGAACCATTAGAGTGAATAAGAGGAGGAAAGGAGGATTTACAGAAGTTGTTAGAGATGTTTTTGGCAAGAGTTCAGAAAGATTTATTAGTAGGAGAATTTAGGAGCTTGGCACCTTTTATATATATATATATATATATATATATATATATATATATATATATATATATATATATATATATATATATATATATATATATATATATATATATATATATATATATATATATATATATATATATATAACTGAAAACCCGCCTTGCTCATCGAAGAATATCCCTGAAAGGAATTCTGAACTGAATGAAAATTTGCAAGAGTGATAGGAAAAGGAGAATTTTCCACTCTCGATACGCGATGTCTCTAGCCTGAAGGGCACGAGAGCAAGCGCGACCGGACCTTCGATTTTGAGGAGAGAAAGATTTAGACGAAGAAGGGATGAACCTGCTCATCCCATCAACGATTACAGCCCTCATCTTATTGGCAGAAACAAGCATCTTCAGAGACAAAGCAGTCCATTCAAGGATAGTTAGCATAGAAGCAGCGCAAAGCCTCCCAATCAGCCCGATCAAAGTGCCAGAAGATACGCTTATGGCAGGGTGGAGCAGTTGGAAAGAAAGCTTGAAAATTAAGAGTAATTAGTTGTGGCCAGAGTTACCAATAGGTGCGAAAAACAGCGTTTTTAATGAGAGGACTAGTAGCGAAACAGAAGTAAAGAGTGTTTAATAATGTTAGGACAATCCGGAATGTGTGTTGGTTCCTAAATCATTTGCTCCAGATCGTTGAGAATGTTGATTTTATATATATATATTATATATATATATATATATATATATATATTATATATATATATATATATATATATATATTATATATATATATATATATATATATATATATATATATTGACTCTATAGTTCAGTCGATCGAGCATTCGCCTAGCAAGCAAGAGGTCCAGGGTTCGTGGCCTGGTCGGAATAGGAAATGTGAGCTATTTCCACTTACGCTTAGCTCCGCACACATGCGTAATAAGAACATCAGTGGCTTTGCATGCTTACTGATAGGATCAAAGTCAGTATCCATGATAGACCTGGCCAGCCAGCGGATGTTAGCCGTCGGCCCGTGAAATCCTTGGTTCATCCTCGAATGAACCTGCTGACGGCTAATAATCCTTTCTGGGGAGTGTATATATATATATATATATATATATATATATATATATATATATATATATATATATATATATATATATATATATATATATATATATATATATATATATATATATATATATATATATATATATATATATATATATTAGGGGTGCACCGATTAATCGGCAGATAATCGGTAATCGGCTATTCACATGATTAATCGGCCTGATTGTTTAAATCCTTTACCAGAACAAACCAACCTTTACAAGACCATTTCATAACTGCCAAGTTAATCATCAGATAGCTTCGACACAGTAACAAATAACAATACCAATATAATTTTCAAAATTGTTAGTCATTTTGTGTCTGGCGTCTATTATGGCTTTTGCCTTTTTTTTTTTTTTTTTTTTTTTTTTTTTTTAACTTAAGAAATCATTCATAAATTATGAAACATTAACATATTATAATTGACTCATTGTTAATACAAATACATACATACAACAAATTGCATAAAAATACTACTAAATTTTGACAGTTTTCCTTGTTTTCTGTGTATACTTTTGCCTCTTCAATTCATGTTGTCTTCTATCTCAGCTCTCAAGCTCATCAGTATTTAAAGTTCAATACTCTTAAGTTATAATGCAGAAACATAAGAGTTTCCCCATTTTCAGGACACAGCCTATTCCTTGTAGGTTCATAGATGTTACCACCTGTACTAAAGAGTCTTTCACTCTCAACAGATGATGGTGGTGCGCTTAAATATTTTGAAGCCAAATTGCTCAATATTGGTAAAATCTCCCGTGTCTTTTTCCACCAAAGAAATGGGTCTTTCGCTTCTTTGAAGTGTTGGTATAGTTAAATATTGATCCAGTTCCTTTGCGCATCTACGAGTAACAGATTTACTCCTCTTGAGTTTGGGTTGCACATCTGTTGTACTTGCAACGCACGTCTAAGTCTGAATTTATTTTCATAGGCTTATTTGACTCAAAATCATCTAACAGTTTTGAAAGGGAAACAGTTTTAGGTACACTTTCATAAGTTTCATTATCTTGATCGTCATTAGAAGAGCTGTCTCCTGTTTGACTATCAATAGAATTTATCTCAGCTTGATGTTCTACAATATCTATAACCCATTTCTTAATAGTGTCTTCTTTAATGTCATCCTTTTGAAATTTCAATTTAAATCTGGGATCGAGAAAAGTAGCCAAGCACAGAAATTTTTCATTTACGTATGATGCAAATCTTTTTTCAGTTGATGCACTGAATTCTTCAACAGTTGAAATAATTCCACTAAATTCACCAGTATGTTTGGTAGCTTTTAATAGAAATAATCTGAGAGCTAATATTGTAGGGATTATCATTGATATAGTTGATGTTCTGTTACTTGATTCTTTGCTGATGTCTTCAAATGAACTTAATAACTGGACAACTTTTTCAACAATTGTCCATTGGTAACTTGATAAAGTTGGAATATTATTGTCAACAGCACACATTATAAGAGCTTTTTGCTGTTCTAAATTTCTTTTCAGCATATAATATGTTGAATTCCATCGAGTGGACACATCTTGAATCAGTTTGTTTGTCTAATTTAAGCTGCTCCTGGATTTCGGTTAATTTGCTAATCGCTAATGGAGAATGATTAAAGTGTGAGACTATTTTTCTGTTAATTGCAATTATATTGCTCACAGCCTTTTGCGAAAATATTGATTCATTTACTGAAAGTTGCAATGTGTGTATGAAACATGATAGTGACTGTACACCACACTCCCTCATACCACCAACCATATTTGCGGCGGAATCTCGTAGTACAAGAAAAATTTTGTTGGAGATCTTATGCTCATTCAGAACAATGTGTAGTTGTTCACTTATTATTTCAGCTGTATGTGAACCAGGGAAAGGAACAACTCTAAGCACAGCTCTACATTGTTCAAACTCATCTGAAAGCCAATGACCTGTCACACTCAGAAATAGAGCATTATTTGTTGAAGCTGTCCAACTGTCTGTGGTCAAAGAAAGACTTCTTATTTCATCGAGCGATGTCTGAATTTTTGCTTTTACTTTCATAAATATATCCGGGATTATTTTGTCTGTGAAATATTTTCTTGATGGAATTCTGTAATTAGGACAGAGTTTTGCAATAAGCCTTTGGAATCCAATGTCAGATGTTAAAGAATATGGTTGAATATCAACAGCTATCATTTCTCCTATCAAATAATGTATCTCTTGGGACTTGTGATCGTTAATATTCCAAATTTTACTCTTCTAAAACTGATTGTATAGTTGGTTGAACTTTTTTTGGAGGCTCATAGTTGCTGCAACTTGCTTCTGAAGTACTTGGCTGTGACCAATCATATTGCCTTTTCAGCTTATCCGTTTCAGCTTTTGCTTCATCTGAATGAATTTTCTTAATGTGGTTCAACATATTTGACGTGGTATAACTTTTTGCAGATTTTCCACCTCTTGATATGGTGGCTTTACATAATTTACAAATACATTTACTGTTATCCTTAGGATGAACATCAAAATACTTCCAACAATAACTGGTTGACATACTGCTTTCGTTACAAAGTAATTAATTTTTAATTATTTATATCTCTATAATTGAGATTCTAGAATCTAGTTATCTTAAAAATTTAAAAAAATTTTTTTTAATATATCTGAAAAGTAAGCAATAAAAATGATTTACATTAATAATGAAAACATGCATAGTTATTAGTAATAAATAATAATGTTTATAACTGCTTTTTCTTGGTATTAATTTAAATTAATAATAAGTAATAATTTATTATTAATTAATAATAATAACTCATTACTTATTAGGTGTCCTTGATGAAAGGCCGATTTCAAAAGGTCGATTAATCGGTAATCGGCTACTTCGCTTATCGGTGCACCCCTAATATATATATATATATATATATATATATATATATATATATATATATATATATATATATATATATATATATATATATATATATATATATATATATATATATATATATATATATATATATATATATATCCTGGTGGTCAAAGGTCAGAGACCTACCGATTGACACCAGAGTTGGAGAAATACCCGAATTCTTGTCGTTAATGGCCGATATGACCCGATACACAATGTTTAAAAGTGTGCAAGTCAAAGGAAGTTGGAAAAACAAAGGGAGTGTGTTCTAGACTTTATCAGTAGAATGCATGTAAGACTGAGCAAAGCGGTTAACTGCTTAGGGTTCTGAGAGTTGGACAGAGAAAGGATGAGACTGTAGAAAGTCGGTTCGCACTAGACCTCATTGGAGGATTGATGCGTCATGAGAGTTCAGAAGAGTAGTGTCCGTTGTAATAGCGATAGTATAGAGAGAGTGACGCAAAAGTTTGGCAGATAGAAAGAGATTGGAATGAGTTCAAAGGAGCAAAATAGTGTATAAGACGAAAAATTTTAGACTTCACCTTTTCAAGAAGAACTGTATGTATGTAACCAAAAATTGAGGTCTCATAACTGGGGTCTCTTGAAAAAATTAGGAAGGCGCCTCATAACACCCAGCCTCTTAGAAGCTTGTTTAGAAAGAGAAAGTAATGTGATTTTCCCAAGAAAGATCACGAGAAAAAAGCACAAGAGAATATTAAGGACAGGTAAAGGTTTGAGTAGTATTTTCGAAGTCGTCGTCATAGTTGTGTGAAAAGTTGTGTCGATTAGGGGATGGAGGAAATGAGTTTTCGAGACATCGAAAATGATCAAATTTTCTCTGCCCCAGTTTGAAATATGAGAAAGTTTAAAGGTCAGTTGCCTAAGGCCACTCTTTTTGCGTCAGTTAACTGCTGTTAGGAGGAGCGTATTTAAAAGTGAAAGGAGTAATGAAGGGTGGAGTCTATGAACTGACCGGGGCCCCGGCCCCGGCTAAAAATCAGGGAAAACCGGGGTTAAAATGGCAAATTATACAAAAAAATTTTTTTTAATTTTCAGCCGATTCTGCTGAAACTTTCAGTGTATATAGATTTTTTACCGGTAAGAAAAGTCCATTTCTAGCGTTTTTCCGAGTCTATTACGGTTAAATGTTTTTTTTTTTTTTGTGTGTGTGTGGAAATTTTACCCTTTTTCAATAGAATGGCGGTGCCAAACCACTTTTTAGAATGAGCTGAAAGTTGGAAAATTTATTCAAAATTATATGGGCTACAAAAGCCTCTAATAGACTTTTGTTTCCAGAGTTATAGAAAAAATGTTATAAGCCAAAAACTGACCAACTATAGAAAAAAAAAAAAAAAAAAAAAAAAAAACTAAAAAAATCCACCTTTCAGACATCTTTTTTTAAAAAATACAACTATAACATTTCCTATTTTTGGTGCGTATAGAGGAGGGGTGGGGCTACAAATTCCTGTATGTACTTTATTCGATGAGACTCGTTGGTTTTGAGATATAGCCTTCAAAAAGGTTCATTTTTGGCCAAATTTCATAAATTCCCAAAGTTTGAGAGGCTATATCTCGCTTCAAACAAAGGGCATTTAAAAATGCACTAAATATGAATTGTTGCCCTGCCCTCTTCTAAACAATATTCACAAATAAAAAAAAATAGTAGGTAGAGTTTTTTTTTTAAATTTTTTCCTCCAGAAGGGTGGGATTTTTGCAAATTTTTTTTCAAGTGCTTATATAACTTTTTTCTAGACGTGATATCAAAAATCTAAAAAAAATAATTTTCAGCTCATGTGGACCAGTGGTTTGACCCAGTTATTCATTTTTTTCAACTTTGGGTCCAAATAAGTTTCAAACCGTTATAGACTCAAAAAAATGCTCGAAATCAACTCAGAACTTCGTGAAAAAATTCACATACTTTGAAAATTTCAGCTCAATCAGTCAAATAATAAAAAAAAATTTCAAACAAAATATAAGAAAATTAAGATTTTTTTTCTTTTCTGTTTCTTTTGACCGCTCCTTTTCTGCTAGTGAATGTTCATCTTTGTGTTTTGATTTTAGATACTCCAAAAAGATTTGGTTGAAATTTTTTTACTTGTAGCACCCGGAGGTTCTCTTCTAATTTTCTGACTGCAGATGTTAACATTTAGCTATTTCGAGCCTATCCTGAAACATTGTAAAGTATTCAAATACTGCAGAAGCTGATCTTTTAGCCATATTGACTGAAAGTATAAACAAAATAATAATTTTTAAATAATGCAGCTAAATGATACAAGTTTGATACATAGAAATAAAATAACAATGATATGTATAAATACAGGTTAAATTTGATAATTTTATATCTTACATTTTTTCAAACTTTACCTTTGGGTCTTACCTAGGTAAACGTGTTAAATCACAATTATGAATTAGAATGATTTTTTTTTTTAAATTTTTGTACTTTTTTTAACTTTAAATATACAAAACTGTTATTTGTTTATTTTTTTTTTAGAGAAAATGCATATAATCATTAATTTAAGTGAATGTTGGCTATTCTACTCCTTCCTTACAATTAAATAAACCTTATATCAAATTTTCTTAACCTAAAATTTCAGTGCTTTTGACCTCTTTACAAATTTTAGGAAACCCCGGCCCCGGCCAAATTTGGGTGACCCTGGCCCCGGTCGGTCCCTAGTGGAGTCATCAGTATATATATATATATATATATATATATATATATATATATATATATATATATATATATATATATATATATATATATATATATATATATATATATATATATATATATATATATATATATATATATATATATATATATATATATATATATATATATATATATATATATATATATATATATATATATATATATATTTCGCGAATGCGAAACATGCCGGTAACATGCCACTCTTTACACTACAACTAAAATATTTCCTTATGTGGTAAGATTTCAACTATAAAGATTGAATGAATTTTCTCATTTCCAGGTTGCGCGACAAGGACCTACTTTTATTTATATATACCCTTCCATCCTCTTTCCCCTTCGTCCATCCTTTAAAAGGGGAAAACAACTTTATTAATTTATATAGCTACAAATTGATAGCTTAATTAGTAGTTGAAATTAGTTATTGGAAAATTATATTTCAAAAAATAATAATTTACAGTAATTTCTGAATTTAATCTGCTACAGTACATTTTTTATCATAGATCAGACGTACACTACTGTCAACACAAGCCAGGTAAAAAAATCACGTGTCTCTGCATGAATCATCCGCCATACTGGTCGACAGCTGACCATTTTCATGGTTACTGCTTGAAATATAGATTTGCATTCATGACTACAATGACAACAGTGCTTGTGGATGGTTTTGAATAAATGCACGATTTTTTTAAAACTATTTTGACTTTTTTTTTTTTGAATTTCATCACAGCTGACGCTGAGTGACCTCCTTGTAACAAACATATCTTTTTTTATTTATTTTTGTATTTTGGGTCCAAAAATGTCGATGTGGAATACAAGCTATTGCTTTCTGTCTTTTGTTAACTTATTTCAATATTCTCTGTTTCTAAATTCTTCATTCCTTGACTGTTTTTATATGAGGATACTAATGTTTGATCAGAGAGGTTAAGAGGGAATGACTTCCACTTTTGATGATAAGTGTTTGCTGATTATCTTAATGAAATCTTTAAAGAGGTTATAGTACATTGATACGATATAAATCATGATATCAAGATATTTTTTTTGAGTGGCTTTACAGCAAAGAAATTCATTTGCAGAATGGTGACACCTTGTATTATTGAAAATTGTGGACCCTTAATTTTGGCTTATATATTCTGTATTTCTTGAACCATGGTCAAATGGTTTTGAATCATTACCCCAATTGACCTAAATTTTGAGAGGATTTTTTTTGGACTGTCAAGCCATTTCTAATGGTAAGGTGCAGTTTTATTACTGATGTGGTTTGTTTTATTCACTCCATAAAGAAAACTAACTTTCTTTATAAGCTCCTTTATGTCACTTCTCGTCATATAGTAAATATAATGTGGAGACAGGTTCCAATATTTCAATAAATTCAGTATTTGCAATATTCAGCCATGAAATGTTTGGTGAGTGGTTCAGTGCTCAAAACAAAATTTTTGCGTTTGAAGTCCTTGTGTACCGTTCTGCTATTCAGAGATAAGAAAACTCCTGATTGAGGAACTAATTAATTAATTTCATTTATCGGTGGAGAAAACTAAATAGAATGACTATGTGATACAGTCAAAGTATAGATAAAATAAGTAATGAAATAGAATGACAGTTTTCCTGCCATAAATTGACATAGATTGCTACGTCAATTTATTGCTATTTGGCATAAACAAAGAAACGTGGTAGTGATGTAGTCAGATTTTCGACGTTGCCTGATGACGAAAGTTGCCAGATTTAAATCAATGAACCAATAACTGAAATTGCTTAAAATTTCGTCATCGTCATCAAAACTCGCACAGAACCGTGTCCAGTCTTTTTATAGCATGGATTTCATTACTTATTTATTCTTTGATAGAGAGACTATTAAATCCGAAACTTTAGTTTGGGATATAATAGAGTGGGTATGAAATGATTGCTTCTTTCATTAGTTATACAAAGACGCCGAAGATTTGTCCATATCAAATAAGGTTGCTTCTGTTTTGAATGTTGCCGTTTTCCAAATGAAATCTTAGTAGTATAGTTTTAATTTACTAGTCTAATTAATTATAGAATTAAACTTCTTGAACTGAATTGGTCTTTACTTCGGATAATGTAATAAAGTAAAAAATTTATTATATTTTTTATAAATATATTGGACCCTTGTTGTCTTAACATTCTAAAAATCTAAAGTTTTAGGCCTATCATCGCACATTATTCTAAAGTTTTTCAAGATTTACTTTCATAATTTCAATCCATGGTCTTAAAATTATATAATCTTCGGCTTTTAAGCTTATAGGAAGATGTTAAGTGTCATTGATGATTGTAATGTTTTATACTTCTTTTAAAATGATTCAACAAAAACTATTGAATTTAGAAATAAAAATCGTATTTTGATCCTTTTGTCAAATACAAATTTTTTCACTACAATATTTTTAAACTATTAAAGTTATTAATATACTCCAAAAAAAAAATTTACATTTCCCATATATATATATATATATATATATATATATATATATATATATATATATATATATATATATATATATATATATATATATATATATATATATATATATATATATATATATATATATATATATAGTAAAAGTTTTACTTTAATTTTGAAATTGTAAAGTATTCATTATTAAAACCTAACATAGGAGAGAGTAATATAATCTATAATATGATCTGTGCTAGTACTACTACATTAATAAATATCTCGTTTCAGGATGAGGATGAAGGTGAAGAAATGAAAAAGGATACTTAGGACAATCTAGTTTTATAAATAATATATAAAATGTAGTAATTATATATATATATATATATATATATATATATATATATATATATATATATATATATATATATATATATATATATATATATATATATATATATATATATATATATATATATATATATATATAAAATATGGATTAATCTCAGAGCAAGGATGATGTCAGTTGAGCGGTTATAGCACAAAGTTGCTACATTCAGTGCTATAATTTTTAATGTAAAAATGTAACAGAAGTGAATTAATTATTATAAGTAATTTTAAAAATTAGGCAAAATACTTAGGCACGTTTTTTTGTTATGAATGGGAATTGGGGAGGGAGTGATTATTGATCATTAATGAAACATTTTAAATTTTTGTAAAATGAAGATCAATAGTGTAGTAGTTAAGCTTCTTTAAAAGCTGCTGTGAATTATTCGCTTTTTTTTTTCTTTTTCTTGTAGGATGCAATTGTTTTTGTAATATTTTTCCTTTTAATAAATGAAAAACACTTTCCTTCATACGAAATAAACACATTATTTTGTGCGTGTGTTTGTGAGTGTAATAATTGTATATGTAGATAAAATATTTATGTATACAGTAATACTGTGTATTTATATCTATAAATTATTTGTTTAAATAAAATAAATTTACTGAACTTTATATCGACTGTTTTCTTTCACCAGGAAATTGAAACACTTTGAATTAAACATTTTTATTGACTAGATATATAAGCAAAAATAATAATAATCTTGGCAATAAATTTTAAAAAAATTTGTATGGTCTGAAAGCTGTCAAGAAGTCTAAAATACAACAAAAAAATTTATACACTGCTTTGGTTTAAATATGCAATTGCTTTAAAAAAAAAAAAAAATTTTTTTTATAATACATAAAAGGTAAAGTTTTTGTTCCTAATTTCAATTTAGTAAATATAAAGGCACTATTTTTGGAGTTTGTACAACGAAGGAGAGAGAGAAACTGAATAAAGCGCAAATTTCTGTGCGTACTTTTGTTTAAAATAACTTTGCATTTATGAGACAGTCCACAGACCATAGGAGTGTTCCATAGACTTTACAAAAAAGAATTTAAGAAAAGCACAATTTTAAACTCTTAAAAAATACAACAACACTTAAGTATAATACTAGCTGCTATAAGTAATTCTCGTTAGAATTAAAAAAAAAAAAAATATTTGACTTTACTAAAACATTACATTAATTGGTTATAAATAAAATGTTCATATATATATATATATATATATATATATATATATATATATATATATATATATATATATATATATATATATATATATATATATATATATATATATATATATATATATATATATATATATATATAAAGGCACTGGAGCAATGAAATTTTGGAATTTATTGTTTTAAGTAAATAAAAAATAAAAATCCTATGAGATCAACATGTACGACATCGTACTTAAACCATAAGTCTCCTAAGTAGATGGTTGAAGAATTTGATGTTAATTTTGTTTGGCTCTGGGCAAGAAAAAAGCTACATCATTACGAGCTCGACAGTCACACTTGTACAGAAGTCAAAGACTAGCTAGTTTAGTACATGTAAATTTTGTCTTTACTTTGCCAAATGGTAAGACCACAGTACACCAAATACTTTCTGGTGTAGACTTATGAGGGTACTGTAGGTAAAATACAGTGAAAATGAAATTTTAGGACTGCATTAGAGCTACCAACTTCTCTGATTAAAGGGTAAGATAGAAAAAAAGGATTGGAACGAAATATTGCTATGATGTTTTACTCTTACCTTAAGAAATTGACTTTTATTTTTAATAACCGACTTATATATATATATATATATATATATATATATATATATATATATATATATATATATATATATATATATATATATATATATATATATATAGGAACCGACCGGGGTTGGAATTTGGCCGGGGCCGGGGCCGGGGCCGGGGTCACCCAAATTTGGCCGGGGCCGGGGCCGGGGCCGGGGTTCTGGCCGGGGTTTCTAAAATTTGTAAAGAGGTCAAAAGCACTGAAATTTAAGGTTAAGAAAATTAGATATAAGGTTTATTTAATTGTAAGGAAGGAGTAGAATAGCCAACATTCACTTAAATTAATGATTATATGCATTTTCCAAAAAAAAAAAAAAAAAAAATTACAGTTTTTTATAGTTTTTTTAGTTAAAAAAGTACAAAAATTAAAAAATAAAATATTCTAATTCATAATAGTGATTCAACAGGTAAGTAAGGTAAGACCCTAAGGTAAAGTTTGAAAAAATGTAAGATATAAAATTATCAATTTAACCTGTATTTATACATATCATTGTTATTTTATTGCCATGTATCAAACTTGTATCATTTAGCTACATTATTTAAAAATTATTATTTTGTTTATACTTTCAGTCAATATGGCTAAAAGATCAGCTTCTGCAGTATTTGAATACTTTACAATGTTTCAGGATAGGC